>APFE031043837.1:164009-228004 GCA_000404065.3 Pinus taeda | reverse complement strand
AATATAGATTTATTTCAATAATTTATTTAAAATATGTTTTTAACAACCTTGACCCCTCCCCCCTAGGTCTTGGTCAAATCTAGCCGTTAGAAGTCTTTTTAACTTATCGCTCAGTCAAATATAGTTGTTGGAATGACCTATATTCCCTATTTAACTTATCGCTCAGATTTGATCTTCAACTTGTCCTGACAATGAACCACACTGGTTGGTTCGAAACACGTCGACAAATGATTTTTTAGGTGATTTTGCCGAAATTATTTTCGCAAACATGTTATGGATCACAGAAGTCTCAACTCTTTGACACCTTATCTATTAGCTTTTTCACCTCCACGATTTGCTTCACAAATTTCTTGGCTCTCGCAGCTACCTGGTTCAACGTGAGGGGATGAATATAAAACTGTTCCTTCAACAAAATTTCCAAGTAGGATAAGTGTTCATGCAAAGCAACAATTTGATATTATTGAGGAATGCTGAGTAGCTGGGTCGTGGTTCAGTAAAGTTGGGTGCAAGGCCTTCCACATTTCCTTCATCGCCAATAGTAACGTAAAGAGGGGAAGATGGATCAAACATTGGTGTACACCCCCCATTCACTATGTTGTAGGAAACAATTGATACATCTTTCTATAAACCCAATTGTGTGATGTTAGATCTGTCAATCGAGTAGTGGAGCTAGTTGCGAGATTAGCACAAGAGGCCTTAGCAGTAGAGCTCAGGGCATGATCTCAATCATCCAATAATGGCACGAAGAAGGCAATCTTGGTAAGCCTTTAAACATCTTGCTAACTTGGGAGTTTTTTTAGTGTTTTTGTAGCAACGATATTATGATGAAGAAAACTTTGATCACCAACAATGCCATTGCAGATATAAAATCAAGTTCACCAGAGGTGGTGCAAACTCAGTTCACTGGTCATTATTCTTTGCCCGAGATAGGATTTTTCAAGGCTTAGAAAACAAATGGCATGATGAAATAAATGGAATCCAGATCGATGCACAATATGTCCTCTGATTTTTAGAAGACCGCAATGTTGAGTATGTTAAAGTGTTTAAAAGGAGAAAGTGTAGTCTATAGGTGGAAAATTGTGCACTCAAATAGGTAATTTTCAGAATTCCAATTTCTCCTACAGATTTTGATTTTGGATGAATTTTCTTGAGGTCTCCTCTACATGAAATGGTAGTGTATGTGCATGGAAACATTTGTTATAGCAAATCAATTTTAGAAGGGTGGGTCACTTGAAGTAGATTTGATTGAAGCAACGTTGAAATCCATGTGCATTTAAAGGTATAAACTATTTTCGACTTGCCATATTTGTGAAAACATTTTTTTTTACAAATGAAATATTTGTAAAAGTGTGGGATGAGTCAAAAGCTTAAATTGAAGTTGAATTTCAAAATTCAAAGTGAGGGTTTATGTGAAAGTTAAGTGGAGCCGAAATTGAAATTGAAAAGTGTATTTTTTAATTATAGCGTTTTTGGGGAGAGATAAGGAGTGGATTGGATAATTTTTTATTTGGGAGTCAAAAGGGTGAATAAGGTTGATGATTTGTGGAATGATAAGGTGAAAGTATTTTGAAATTTGGAGCGATAAGGTGTGATTTATAAATCTTTGGAGTGATAAGGTTGTAACTTTTGGTTTGAAAAGTTCATTTTAATTTTGAAGACAAGTTGCTTCAAAAATTTGTTAGCTTGGCATTCTCATTGTTTGAGAAATTTAAATCACAATGTTGTGAAGGTTGATGTACATCAATACTTGATAAAGTCATATTTTTTGTGTGGTGTTGAAGTGTCCAAGATTCTCCTGAAATTGAATAAGGGGATCTTAGGTACACTGTGAGAGTGTTTGTGATCACACATGATTCTTGATATTGTTTTTGTTTTGTGTCTAGTTTTGACACTAACCTTCATGTGGTATCCTTTTAATATGGTACACATGTAGCACACAACAAATTAGCGAATTGCATGCACATAATCATTTTCAATCAAGCTTATGTAATCAAGTGAACTACAAACAATCAAGAAGTAGCAATACATAATCAAGTTGTCAAAGATGATTCTACATCAACATCCAATCAGGTTAATGAAGTTGTCATCTACTCAACAACAATTGCATCAATTCAAAATATTTTTTTTTGGAAAATGGACTTGCACCATTTTTTTAACAAGCTCAATACAAAACTGTAATTTGCAAATCATAATTTGTAAGTTGGCTTGTAATCAAAGTCACATTGAGTTGAATTGTAATGGTGCATTCTCGGTTGAAACTGACACCCAAGCTTTGAATTGATAGGGAGTCAAATAAGTCCAGTGAATCCATTGTTTTCAACTAAGTAAATTCTCCTCAACTGAGTCAATTAAATGAGTTAATTCTCTTCAAGTGAGTCAATATTATTTTAACTTTTCATTGTAAACATTGGGTGCATTTTCGATAGTATTCGACACACTTATTTTGATCAATCAAGAGTGTGAGTTCAAGCAAGTGCAAATTTCATGACATCAACTGAGCCAGTAAGCGAGTGTGTCAAAAGTCATAATGGGTAAAGGAGGAAAACGACTCCAAAGTGTAGAACATGAGATTAAAGATTTGAAAGAATGCAATCATGAGTTACAGAACACAGTTGAAATACTGGAATGAAAGTTGAAGAAGAATCAAACCTTAATCAATCAAATGACCAGTACATTAGAAGTAGCAAAATATTTTGAAATTGAGCTTGAAGTGAAAGAAAAAATCATTCATGCACTTCAAATTAAGTTAAGTTAAAAGAAAGACTTACTAGATGCACAATGTGTAGAGAAGATAGATGCAAGTTGTGACACAGAAGATCTCATCACAATAGAAAATGAAAGTTGTGATACAAGTGATCTTATTCAGGATATTAATGAAAGGTATGACACAGATGAACTAATCAAATAGGTTGATGCCAGTTGCAAAAAAAGCAATCTTATCCAACCAATTGTACTAATAAATGATGCAACAAGTAGTACCAAAGATCAAATTGAGAAGTTTGATGCAACATGTCAAATAGATGAGCTATTAATGCTTGATGCCCAGTGTGACACAAATGTTTTAATAAATCAAGGACAGGATGTTAGTAGCAGTAGCAAGTATAAAGAACAACATTAGGATATTCTTTCCAAGAAGGTGATCAAACCTTGGGAAGAAATCTCCTTCAACAAAGATCGACATGGCCTAGGATACAACAAAGAAAATACTTTGTTTGTTCTAGATTTCTCAAAGCGAGTTCAGTTTGTAAGTGACGGTTTTCTAGACAGTGATCAGAATATGGTTAAGTGTAACCATTGTAAGTGAAATGGCCATATGGAGAGTAAATTCTTTGACCTCCATCCTTGTCACCATTGTGGCAAGAAAAATCATTCATCTGACAAATGCTGCAAGTGAAATCAACCACCCAGAGTGAAGATCAACTACTCATGGATTGATCCTTGGAAGTGGTCATCTACAATCAAACAATTGTCTATGTGTTACCGAAGGATTCAGTCTCACACGAAGACCAATTCTACAGTAAAATAAAGATGGTGCAACTCTCCTACACTTGGAGGGGGGGAGTTCAGAAATCAAGTGAAAATAATTGTCTCTCCTTTCAGCTGAAAAGGGGGGAAATGATAATGGAATTAAGGGTGGCTGTCAGACTGAAAGTATCGACAACATCATCAAAAGCAGCCAGTGGGCATCTTCAAATTAGCCAGTGGGCATCATCAACAAATCAGCCAGTGAGCATCGTCAAATTAGCTAGTGGGCATTCATCAACATCAAATTAGCTAGTGGGCAGTTTCAAAATTAACAAATTCGGCAGTGGGCATTTTCAATATTTTGTCAGTGGACAAGCAAATTTGCTAGTGGGCATCATCAACATTTTGTCAGTGGACAAAGAATGATGATTGAAAGAAAAGGACAGATGGATCCTTTTGTAGCTTGGCACATGATGGAGTCATCAAGTAAATTTCAGAGATGAATCAGACTTGCAGCTGATTCATGTTCTCTTCAGGTTTGAGTTTTTGTCAACATCCAACTTTGGCGGTTTTTCAAGCATTGTTTTTTGAGGATCAACACTTTCAGCATGAGGACTCGGAGATGGTACCAAGTTCTTATTTTGGACTTATCATTGGGGGGGGGGGAATGTTAGCCTCACTCTGATATGTTAAAAAAATTCTAAGTATAAATAATTAAATTAATTAAAATCATGAAAGTTAGGATTTAATCCTACCTTTCTAGATTGAGTTTGTTCCTCATGTTTAGGAGTCAGTTTAGGCCTAGTTGGTTGAGAGATTCTCTCCAACTAATTAGGATCCTAGATCAGTGTTTGGTTGAGATATTTCTCAACCATAGTAATTGCGAGTGTGAGGAATATAATGCAGTGTGGCTCTTAGGCCTTTTCCTCCATGTCTGATTTGTATATTTCTGCTATTTATTTTTGAGTGTTTTATTAGTTGTTTATTAAATTCTTTATCTCTGTCATTGCAATGTATCCATGTCATGTCCAGATATTGCTCAGAAATATCTCTAAGGAGCTTCTTCATCTCGCCTCAAACCTAGTCATGCTAACACCATCATACTCAAACTCGATCATGATATGGACCTCTCATCCAAAACATCAATAACGATCTAATCATCATCAGTACATCCAAGTAGTCATATATCACAAGAAGATCATCCCATGCAAGTATCGTGAAGGATGCTAGGCAATAACTCAATGTGAATAAAGTGGCTCAATAATGAGTCGAATTAGGTTCTATGCACATCATGTATGTATATAGATGAATGTTCAAAATGAAACATCAATTCTTCAATCAACTATCGGTTTCCAAGTCTAGTTCAACAATATATCTTCACAACTTCTTGAAATTCAGTTACATTTTCCAAGGATTTCTATTTCCACTTTCCAATACTTCTTCAATAACTTCGTAATATAGTTTTTCTTTTCCCAACTTCAGAAATCGATTCATCATGCCATGATTCAGTATTTCAAGCTTTAGAAGCCATCTCCCTCTTACTTTGATCATCATATGCTCATTTCCTATCAAAATTAGACCATTAGTATATAAAACAAAAACCAAAATCAAAGTCATACCTTGGATCACTTCTGAAGTAAAGGTTTGGATCAACACATCATCTTGGCTTCACCAGACAACTGTGAATGCAGACATATCTAGATCAAGGAGCTTGTTTCATACGATGATCTTTATAAACATAAAATTTTTCTAAACCAATATGCTCAATATTGTATAATCAAATCAACTAAGTCAACTTATCAACATTTAGATGGCAGATCATAACCAATATCAAAATCATGACAATATGACAGTATGAGATTCTTTATACTAGGTGAAAGGTAGAGCTCTCATCAAGTCATGACTCCATCTATTATCATGCCAACAGGTTGTCATAAGAAATATCAAAGCAAATGTCATCCAATCATCCTTATGATCACAATATATATCACTAGATGCAAATGCATACACCGAGAATAAGTCATGTAGGTTCCAAACATTCATGAATATAGCTTCATATTGAATCACAAATTTCAATACTTCAACTAATGTGCTAAGAATGAGGAGGCCAATGTGAAACCATTTTTGAATAAAAATATTACTCATCGAAATTCGCTATGCCCACATAGCATTATCATCAAGGAAAATCATCAGTCATCAAATCAAATAATTAGACATCAAGTCAAATCAATTATTTTCTATCATAGGGATATTTGTAGTCCAAACCATATCTCAGCATCACATCAAATCTCTACATTAGGCATCATGTCAAAACTCCAAACACTATTCATCTATATCAATTAGCCAAATCATATCAAACTCCTGTAACACAAACTTCAAACATAATGACATATCTGTATGCATGTCCTGGTCACCTGCAAACACAAGTTTAGTATATATATGTTCATATTATAGTAAAAATTACACAAGTTTAGTATATATATGTTCATATTATAGTAAAAATTCAAACTTTCCTACTCACAGACCTTTCTTTTGTTCGCTCCAGATCTATAGAGTAACCTCCTTTAGGTGAACATCTGATCTCATGCATAAAACTTCATTTTTGTGTCCAACATGCATATTCATACCCAAAGGCATTCTCTGTGCGCTAGGGAGACTACATTTGCACCCTTTACCTTACTTCCATGTGGCTGAGAGGCTATAGTCGCACCTGTGAACCTACTTCCATGAGAGTGAGGTTTAAAGCAAGGGAAAACTCTCTCCCTTTAGCTCAGAAATTTTTCGTAGATCATCAATGTCATCTATTTGACTATCCATGCCCATAAATCAATAGGAGAAGGGATCTTCTGGATATATTCTCCCTTTGAATGGGAATCCACTTCAGTCATGCCGTCAACCTATCCATAATGTTATCATGTACCAAAATATCGGTTTGATCATAAAATCAGACCATATCCACATATTCATCATGGTTATATATGTTTTCATCAACTATAATATCATGACATCAATATTTCATAAAGGGTTAGTCTCAAATAGCTAATAGGAGTAGACTTCAAGAATCATGATAATATGAATTTCTTCTTTGTCACATAACTCAATCCATCAAGTCAAGGCATTCAGTTTTACCAAATTCCATAATTACTAAACACATCAAAACATAGCCATAGCCAACAAAAGATCCTCAATATCGTTCTCATAGTTATAATTCTATCATCATGGATGCCATGCATTTCACAAACAAATAATGTCAAGTTACCATCTACTAGAATCAAGGTGCTACTTTCTTTATGGAATCAAGATATCCAAAATGATAGATGTTAGCCAAACATAGAGTATATCACTCTATCAAAGATCAACATTAAGTAGCCTCATAGAATCAAGAATTAAGATACTTGTTCAACATCAAGTGCACCATTTCATCATAGGAACCATGAATCCAAATCACTTTCATATGCATGCATGAGTCATTTGAAAAGGATGCATTCTCATCATACGTTAGGGATTACCTTTCCATAACATTAAAACAATATACCATGCATACATTGTAGTATTCAAATACCTATGCATATTTTCATTTTACTTAGGCAACTTGTGGCACATAGTCATCTTTTCATCAGGTACCTCCTTACCTTTTCGAATTATAGCTTTTATTTCCTCATCTCAAATGATCCTCAAGAAGCATCCTCTTATTAAATCTCATCAAGGAGCTTAGAAACATCCAAATTCATGCTCAAAATAATAATCAGACATATAATCTAAACAAAAGTAAAGACATAAAGGGTCATCATAAGTCAAGAGATACTTATCTTCAATGAGAGGTGATCCTCTCCCTCTTGAACCAACCTTCAAGATTTGTCACTATCCATTGTCCATATAGTAATGTTTCCTTCAATATTTCAACCAATTTTATCAACAACTAGGCCTAGTAGAGATTATCCCATATTGCGCTTCATCAAAACTGTCACAAGTGCTTGAGCATATTCACATCGACCATGCTAGATTTCATATCTCATATCTTTTCCATAAACCAGGGTTTCTCTCGAACCCTAACCTCACAATATCCATTAAACCCTAATACACAAATTGTTGAAGGTTTTCTTCAAACCCTAGAATTCTTTTAGATCTCCTCCATCTTCTCATACTTCCATCAAGAGGTGTCTCCATGGGGGTGATCTCCATGACTTTTCTTTAGCCTAACTCTAATACCATTTAATTTTTCATAGGGCTATATTGTTCTTTGCTTTGATAATTTCATTTATTCATTAACATATTAAGTTCACCCCATAACATCATAACATTATTTAGATTTACATCATTATACAATAGCATATGCAACTATGTATAAATAAAAATAACATCATCATTAATGCAATGGAACATAAAGGAATGATAGAAGAAAATCATTCACACATAGAAACACTAAGATTGGTCGGAGACGAGGGAAAAACCAACTATGAGGAAAACCGTTGCAATTTCTTATTCCTAGATTGCTATCAAATGATTCAACAAAAGCGAGTACAATGATCCATAGCTTCATCTATGCAATTAACCAACAAAAAAACTACAACGTCCATGAAATGAACCCAACAATGTATATACTCAGAAATATGATTTTTAAGAATGTACTAAACTGTCGCTGTCTATAGTCAACTACCGAACCCTACGGTCATTGAGAAAAATATTTGGAAGGCTAATATTTCATCTTTAAGATCTTGGTTGCATAGAGAAGGTGTCATGTGAGTGACTATAGTTGTCCGAGATGCTCCCTTAAGATTTCCATTTGAGAGTCTGGGGAAAATCTAGACAGTGGAAACCCTTAACCTCGAGTCACATGGATGAAGGGTTATCTGTATGATTTGAAGGCTCCATTTGCATGGATGAGCTTTTATGTGTGTGAATATAGTCAAATACTTCTTATTGTGTGCTTACAACTAGGGCCCAAAACCCTAAATCAGAGATGCAAGCCTCAGACCCTACAATTTCGCCTTAGAGCGAACCTGATCCTCCACAAACAAACCTCAGACTTGTGCAAGCCAAGAACAAGATAGAAGAGTGTCTCATCATTGTGTCCAAATGAGGTATATGCCACTTGTATTTATAGCCTTTCAAGGTGGTATACTTTACTTTAGGTTTGACCTTATCCAATGTGCACAAGAGGGATTTTCTTCATAAGTACATTTTCCCTTATCTAATTTGAGTGATCTTTAGGTCAATTTTGGTACTCTCAAAAATATGAATTAAATGCAATAATTATATCTATTAGGTGAGCTTTCCAAAGTGGAATGTGACTACAATGATATATTTTTAACACCAATCTCCCCAATTATTCCTCAATACATTTTAGCTCCACCTCCTCCCTTATGTTTTTATTTGTTTCCCAATTGATTGTGTCTTGTTTAGTTATTTTAAGATTCTCCATAAACTCTTGTGTTATAATGGAGGACCCTAATTCTGGGTTGTACTATACCAAAGACTTCTTTACCATTTTTCTATAACTTTCCTGTTGAAGTAATGATGGTTTGAACTTAAATGGACTTCAAAGTTTCACACTGATCCCCTTCAGTTCAAGGAAAATAAAAAAATGATCAGAATCTCCTCCCAATACAATCCACTATCAAAAGAGCAAAATTTTATTGGTTAAATTTTCAGCTAGCAGAAATCAATCCAATATTTTGGCCACCCTTGCTAAAATAAAACGCCCGTTCTTCCATGTCGTCTTAAATTTGATTAGATTTATATTAATCAACTTACTTTCCATAAATTTACTTGTGAATTAGTATGTCAAAGGATCTACTTGGGCTTGAGGACCCTAGGTTTCAACCACTCTAAAGAGAAATTTAATTCCCCTCCTACCACTACATTTTATTCATTCATAAAAGACTAACAGTAGGGAGCTCCAGAAAGAGACCATGTGCTGGAACAGGCCATACATGTTGATAAAGGAGAGCTCCATATTGTTGATGCCTCGAAAATTGCTGCAACAACATCGGGGAAAACCACCCAGTTCGGACCTTAAAGGCAACTCCTTTTCCGTTTGGTGTGGTGGCTTCGATTGGAAATAATGGGACCAGTTTCCAAATAATTTGAAGATGGGATGGATAAGTGGTGGATTTCTAATATCTAATGATAATGGATGATGATTTAATCTACAAAGTAAAATTATAAAAAAACTAATCTATCCTGGGGAATTTCTGCTTTAGTGGAACTTTTGATGATCTTTATTAACAAATAGGCATATAGATGACTCTATTAGTAAATAAAGACATTTATTCATATGATAATTACTTTGTTCAAGTAGTTGAACAAAGTAATGATTAAAAAATTATTACACTATTCTTCATATATCATTGGCATAAATATGATTGAAAGAATAACACTCAAACATTCAATAGTGATAAGCATAAGGACTGCTGTTAAAACACACACACACACACACATATATATATCCAATGATAACAAGATTAAATAAATGTCGATTCACATTAAAGAATGAAGCAAGAGCATAGATAATAGTGCCATATGTTATTTGGATTACTCCCGATATCAATCGCATTCAAATTCCTTCTTCTAACTTAGAAACACTTCCACAATAAAGCAATAGTGCACATATAATCAAAGCTTTCTTCATTAAAATTCAAAATACTGGCCCAGTCTTCATAAAAATATATCAGAAGTACAATAGTGTAACTTACTGATTTGAGTTTATAAAAAAACAGAGGACCCTTTCCAAATGCATGAAAGGGTCTATAAATACTATCTAAGCTAACTAATTGTGAAATAAAAATGCTACTAGGTGGTATAAATAGATCATGAAAATCTCCTCAAAATAGGACTGTTTGCAGTCGACAGCATAATTCACTGTTTCAGATGATCTTCCTTTGGCTTGAGCTGGCAGATAGAAAGCATTGGTTGCAATTCTGGAGGGTGACTTGGATGAGAATGCAGCTGGGCTGAATATGTGGCATCATGAATTTCGGGAATCATGTAACTGATTGCATCGGTTAAACTTTTGAGCGCTGCCCTTTGACTATATGGCTTAACTAGGAAAAACCAAAATGTATCCCAAGTTAAAATTTGGATGCCGGTGATTAATCTCCCATTCTTCTCCAATTCTTGATTGCATGTTTGTTCTAATGCTTTGATTGACGACAATTTACCTAGAGTGCACTGTGAAATCAAGTTAGACAGATGAAGAGTATTATTGATTAACTCAATTAAATTACTGGATGATAATCTACATCTTGAGGTTTCTCTTTCTGCTTTCATCAATTGTGACTGCCATTCTAGGAAAATGATTTCTTTATGTGACTCTAGAATTTTAGGTAGATTCACAGCTTGCCCTTCACTGGTTTCTTGCCAAGCAAGAAAGTTGGTTAAAGTCTCACCGGCCTGTTCCAAATCCTGCCTAGCATCAACTGATTTGTCAATTATTGATGAAGTAATATCACAGAGGGGCTCAACCAGGGAAATATTATGACATAGAAATTTTAGCTATTTAATCAGTGCTTTATTGATCTGGAGAGCTTCAGACTTGAAATCTGTTGGTTGAGGAAGACGCTTGAATTTTTCTACTTGTTGTGATAATTGAGCGATTTTCTCATCTTTTGTCTTACTCATTTGTTCATTCATTGTCTTCAGCTTGGCTAATGCTGCAGATATTTTTTTTTTTTTTTTTTTTTTTTTTTTTTGTTTCTGTGCTGTGCTCTGATCTATCCTCTGCTTCTCTTTGATCAATTGTTCATTTAATTGATTGTTTATCTACTGCTATTCTGCTAGCTGCTGTACTAACTGTTCTATTCTTTGTTGTCTCTCGGATACTTGTGACTGTAAGGAAACAATTGTTTGGTCATTTTCCTTGAGTAAGTTGCTTACTTCCAATGCTTTATCCATAGAGCTACCGAGTAAGCTCCGAAATATTGAGAAAGTTTTGTGAGGTCTTCGGAAGGATTGAATTCTTCTTTCCATACCACATTAGCCATCTCTGTTTGTACAGGTAAAAGGGAAGATTGATCAAGTCTTCTCCTTTTCCTTTCTCTTTTCTCTATAGCCCTACGTCTGGGACTGTAAAAGACTTCTACTGGTGGTATGTCTTCTATCTGCAAAACAATCTGATCGGATGGATCCTTAGGAATTATTTCTACATCTTCGTTGGTGGGTAGGCCGCTGGTTCCTTCAATTGGAACCGTAGTTGTCGCTATCTCTTGACCGACTGTTACTTTAGGTGTGCTGAAACCTTGTGAACCTTCAGGATTTCTTATAATGGAATCAAATTGTTGCCATTCTTTAAGGAGCTTGGGATCAATCTGAGTATCTATATTGATGTGTTCACTGTTCTTGTCCTGTTCTTTTTCCTGTTCTCTCTCCTGCTCTTTCTTCTACTATTTCTCTTGGTTTGGTTCTTTTCCTTTTTTTGGGAATCTTCACTATAACAGGAGGTTTATCAATAATTTTCTGTTCAGGCTCACTTGACTGGGTTGTTGGGGTAGTAGCTAATAAGTCTAGAGGTAGAGTTTGCAACCTCTGTTCTCTGAACCTATTAAATTCTACCAGCCCTTCATCTTTATATCTCATTTTGGCCAACGTTTTTACCTGGAATAGTGATTCTGCTGAAGAAAATAGGTCATCAAATTCATATTTTTCATGTTCAAACTTTGTAAGTTTGGCTTGTTCAAGAACAGTATAGGCAACTTTCCTTGGATCGAATTGCCTGTTAGGAATGGTTGCAAGATTGAGCATGTTTATTTTTTTTGCCTCCTTTTCCGCATGCTTGTAATCATGTAGAGTGTAAACACCACATTTCAAAGGAAATGTAGGCCAAGCCTGCTTTTTAGAATTCCTATGAGTTTTGGATGTTCCTGTTGTTGTTATTTGGTAGGCCAATTCTCGAGCTAACGACTTATCAGGTACATACAAAGGAAGGACATGGGGTCTTTCAAGGCTACTATAAATCCTTATATATGTGAACTTGTCTTCCCCAAGCCAATTCCCTATAACAATCAAGTCAATCTCTTCTTCCTCGGAAATCCTTGGGGTTGGCTTATCAAAAATGGCATAATAGATAGGTAACATGAAACCATTACAGATTTGGTACAAGTGGTCTTTATAGTGCGCCTTCCATAACATTTGATGATAAATGTGGATTGGCTTAGGGTCTTGTGAAGTCCATCTCCACCCGAGTACAGGATATTCAGAATTAAAGCAAAGAGTATCCATGATATAAGCACTGTAATAAAAAGGGGGAATAGTCCTGGTGGTTATGCATGTATTTGATCTAAATTCAAAAATTGCAGTGGCTAATTTATCAGACAATATGTTTGCTCAATCCATCACTTCACTATTAACTCACTTCCATTAAAGGAACCATTTAAATAGTGAACTTTGCAGAATCATACAATCCCCAAATTCTACACATCAGTGCCTCAGCATAAGAGTAAGGAGAAGACAACAATTCTACATAGTACTTAACTGATGATTCATGTTTTTGCTTTACGGGATTCTATCTCCACTACCTAATTGGGACCGATTCAGTCTCGTTCTCCTCTGCGAACTTTTCAAGAAAGGCTTTGTTGTATTTCTTTTTAGGTTCGGGCAAGTGATACATCTTCCTTAAGTCATCAGGCTGAAATGAGCCAAAAATCCTTCCGTCAACTGTGCAAAACGTTCTATTTGAAAACGAAATTTCTTCTACCACCCATCTTACTACATCAGTGTATGGAATAATTTTCTCATGTGCTGCTATCTTGTGCAAATATGAATAAGCTAAATCTTTAAGGGAAGCTTCCGATTTACTAGTTGAATCTGCAGTAGCTTCTCCCGATACTTCCTTAGGCTCCTCTGCTTCAATTAAATTGTAGATGCTTTGCCAACTTGTATTTCCAAGGCTGAGACATGTAGTGTCTGAGATTAAACCTTTTTTACTTGGTCCTGGATCATTGGTTGACTGCACTGTTGCTGTAGGAGCCGCTGCTGCTACCAATTTCTTAGATTTCTTTCCCATTTGTTTCAAATTTGTTATTTCGGTGGAGTTATGCACAAGGAATGAAACCAATGTGATATAGAGAATAGCTAGTATAAACCAATATGAAATTATGTCAATTGGCGTATAATAAAGGATTATGGTGAAAGTGCCGCAGATAGAATCTAAAGGAAAATCTCGCCATAACTGCTTCATTAATTGGCCGTTTAACCTATCAATCATGGTAAAGGAGTTCATGAATACCCATTATATCGTTTATAGGATGAATGATCCATTCAAGCGTGGCTTAGATTCTTTGATGGATAATCATAGATAAATCGCAATCAGTGATTGGTAACGTGAACGGAAAGGCTTTAATAATAATCTAAAATATCTTTCGATTACCAAAAGGTGATACACTGCATGCAAGCCTTTTAAATATATTTTGAAACACGCGCCTTGATTTAATGCATCACAATCGGGGATGGGTTCGGGTCATATTACTTATGCCATTGCAACATTTCCGATCGTCGATGATGATACGCCTTATCGCATCGGAGGATTTGAATGTGTCATAATTCATGTATTGGGTTGTTACGGCTGACTGCCGATGGCGATACACTTTATCACATCGGAGAGATGAGGGAGGCGTTTCTTTATGCTATGTGTTTTTCCTTTTCTCAATATCTGATAGCGATTTCCTTTTCGGATCGGAGTGAGTCAATGGGTCTTTTATATATGTTTTTCTTATCATTGCGATATGCGATCGCTTTATCGCAATAACAAAGAAATTTTATAATTATTTAAAAGACCTACTTTATTTTAATTCAAAAGGTTTATTTTAAAATATATCATTTCCATTGGACCTTTTGATGAGGTTTTTCTAATGACGAGTTAATACCAATTTATTCACACATCTAAGTTTAAAAGGGACCCATTTCATATTATGAGTTTTAAGTAAAATTTTTATGAAATGGGGGGTTGTTTTAGAGCACAACAATTGGCAATTCACTGGGAGAAACAATTATCTCTAAGAAATTAATTAAAATACTTAAAATTTCTTAATCTGGAATCTTATCTGATAGAAAAAATTCTAATATAACTAGGCAATCATAAATTCTGAATATAATGATAACTATTTCTGCTATTTTCTTTTCGTATTAAAATTAAATACATTCTAAGTTTTAAATTAGCCTTAATTGGTTGATAATGATAAAACAAAAAACTTTTCCAACTTAGCTTTATAATGAATCCTTTGTCATAGGTAGAGCCTCTGCTGCTAGTAAACGTTTATAGTCTCGACAGGGATACCTTTTAACCATTTGATCATTCATTATCCCATCCATTTCAGAGTATAATTAAAAAGAATGAATCCAAAAATATGTCTCTGTATTTTTGTATCACTTTTTCTTTTTCCTTATTTTGTAAGATAAAAAGCCATTGTCCTGGTTTGGTGGCCAGCTACTTGACAATGCCATTCACTGGTTGTAATTTAACTGAACAAGCTGGCTCGTAATGAGACCCCTTGTCTTATAATTATAAGCCATTACCTGTTTTGGTGTGCAGTATTGGTAATGTCAGTTGAACTATTCCCCTATGATCATGGTAAGTAGGCTTGTAATAAGACCTCTTATATTTTATATCAAATATATTTTAGAATTACACTCTGAGTAATTATAAACTTTGATGAATGGGATGAACAATTTTCTCCTTAAGAGAACATGGATGACAGGGTGAGAGTTGAAGATGCTAATATTGAATCCGTTTCTATTTTGTATTGATAACCATTTTCAGGCCACTTGAAAACATTAAAATGATTTACAGTACTTCTAAATCTTGAGAAGATTTCATAGAAATGAAATGGGGTTTTCAGAATCTAAATATACCTAATTTCCTAGAAATTTCTCTTTCGTTTAAGGCTTCCACTTTTCAAAAGTAAATATCTGAACTATTTCTTTTGAGTAACTCTTTCAATATAGCAAAAACCAATGAGATGCCTCTTACAATTTTATTTTCTCAAAATCCTAAAAATAAGTTATGCACACAAATTTTGCTAAAAATTGAATATTTACAAAGGGAGAAGGGTTTACCTCCTCAATTGAAGAATGTTTTCAAGATAAGGCCGTTAATAGGAAGAGAATCTCTCTTTCCTGATAGATCTTGCAATATGAAAGTAGAAGGGCCTATCTTCTCGCTGATTTAAAATGGTCCAAGCCACATTTTCTGGAACTTAGTGTGTTTTCCTTTATCCTCATGGGCTTTGTCCCATTTCAGAACTAGATCACCAACTTGTAATTGCTTTGAACTGGTTGAAGTTGTATCAAAAGATGACTTGATAATTTGCCGATGTTTTGCATGTATAACTCTGGCCTTTTCCCTTTCTTCTTCTAGTTTCAAAATTTGATCATGTCTTAGTTGAATAGAAGATGAGGGACTTTCTTCAATAAACTGCACTAAAGCTAGTGATGGGAGTACTAAATTTGCCGGTATGACAACTTCCTTGCCATATACTAGATTAAATGGAGAAGTGCCTATGGAGGCCTTCTGTGTTATTCTGTCAGCCCATAGTGCAAATATCAAAGATTTATGCCAGTTTTTATGATTCTGCTCAATAGTTCTCTTAATAATTTTGATAAGATTTTTATTGGTGGATTCTGCTAAACCATTACCTTGGGGGTAGTAATTTGCATAATACTTCAATTTAAATCCTCTTTTGATAGCAAACTCAAGTATATAATTTCCAGAGAAATAAGATGCATTATAAAAAACAAGAGCTTTTGGGACACCAAACCTGGTAATAATGAATTGATTTATGAATTCCATGATTGCCTTAGAGTTTGTTGTCTTTAAAGGAATTGCTTCAACCCACTTAGTGAAGTAATCAGTGGCTATAAGGATATATCTATGCTATTTGGATGAATGTGGAATGATTTCCCCAATGATATCCAATCCCCATTGTTCAAAAGGCTGTTCAATGTTAACTGGTTGCAAAGGGAAAGCTGGCTTCTTTTGTCTTCCACTGGAGGTTTGACAACTTTGGCATTTCCTTACATATTCATGAGTATCTCTGAATAGGGTTGGCCAATAATATCCAGCATGAATGATTTTGTGAGATGTTGTATCAGCTCCAAAATGTCCTCCTGTTGGTCCGTCATGTAGCTCCTGCAAAACCTTTTGTGCTTCAGGTTTTTCTAAGCATCTTAATAAAATTGAATCATAATTTCGTTTAAACAATACATCATCTACAATTATGAAAATTTTCTCTTTCAATATAATGGCACGTTTGTTTTTATAGGAAAGATTAGAAGGAGCGTATCCATTTCTCAAATAGAAAATCATATCTGCATATTGCGATTCAGGATCTGTGATACTTATCTGATTGATTTCTTCAGTGTCTTCTATACCTTTAGGTTCCTGAATATTGGATGCTCCTGTTAACAACCTGCAAAAACCTTGGCCTTTGACAATCTTTGCTGGTTTGATTTCTAAGTCATATTCTTGTAATGCTGTGACCCAATTTGCTCTCTTTTCTCCTAATTCCCTTTGAACTAATAATTGTCTTATTGTTGAAAAATGAGCTATAACTTTTGTGTGAGCTTTTAAGAGAAAGGGTCTGTAGTGTTTTATGGCTTTGTACACAGTAAAGGCTTGTTTTTAAACTTCCGAATAATTAAGTTCGACACCTTGAAGATTTGAGCTGTAAAATGAGATTGGTGCTTCCAAGTTTTGATCGTTAATTTGAGTCAGCACTGCTGCATAAGATGAAGTAGATGAAAGGGTATAAAGCATGAAATGATTTGAAAAATTAGGAGTGCTTAAAGCAGGGGCATTTATGATTGATTGTTTGATGGAATCAAATGCCTCTTTTTCTACAGCCCCCCATTTAAACATCGAGTTTTTCTTGATCATGGTTTGTAATGGTAAAATAATCTGGGAAATATCTGGGACAAATCTTTTTACAAAGTTAATTTGACCTAAAAATGATTGCATGGACTTTTTATTATGAGGGAACGGAATATCAGAAATCTCTTTAATTCTATTTGGATCAATGTAAATGCCATCCTTTGAAACAATAAAGCCCAAAAGCTTTCCTTGATTAAGAGCAAAAAAGGACTTCTTTGGATTGAGTGAGATACATACCGTTTGTAGCGTTCAAAGATTTGTTTTAAATCATGTAAATCATTCGACCTCTTTTTGGAAAATACAGTAATATCATCTAAATAGACAACTACTGATTTATTAATCAAACCTTTGAATGCTATGTCCATTGCTCTTTGGAATGTAGCTCTAGCATTGATAAGTCCAAAAGGCATTTTTTGGTAAGCATAAGTTCCCCACTTGGTTCTGAAGGTAGTTTTGAGCCTATCATCAGGATGGACCAAAATTTGGTTATATCCTGAAAAACCATCTAAAAAGGACATTAACTTAGAACCAGCTACTGAATGGAGTGTCTGTTCCATGGTAGGTAAAGGGAAGTTATCCTTTGGGCTTGCCTTATTAATATTTCTGAAATTGATGCAAATCATGATGTCACCATTTTTCTTTCTAACTGGCACCATATTGGATACCCAGTTTGAATGTCTGACAGGAAAAATTATCTTAGCCTTTAAGAGTTTATTTAGCTCAGTCTTTATTTGACTCTCTAGGTTAGGATGCATTTTCCTTAACTTCTGTTGCATTGGTTTTTGTTCAGAAAGCATTGGAATAGTATGCTGAATGATCGATGTATCGTATGTTTTCAAATCATCATATTTCCAAGCGAAGACATATTTATTCTTACACAATAGTCTATTGAATGCAATTCTTTCTTCTGAAGAAAGTCCTAATCCTAAATTGATGTTTTGAGGATTTTGCTCAGTACCTAGGTTTATCGATTCAAATCTTAAAGTTGAACTCTGGAGATTTGAATTGGTCACCTATTTAAACCTGTCTTTAATATCAAAAAGATCTTCAAGCTTGACCACTGGTTTAGGTATTGTGTTTTCTTCTTGATTTTCCTTCATTTGAAGGTCATGATCACTTTCATCAATGATTTGATTATCATAGGATTTGTTAGAAGTCAAGAAATTTAAAATATCTTCATCGTGATTGAACACTCGCCAATTGGTGACATTATTGGGGATTGATGGTCTAAACATTAATTCTACTGAAAATCTGTCTGGGCTGTAATCTTCAGATGGAAGGAGCTTGGAGGCAACATTAGCTAGTAGGTCGGTTACTACATTCTGGGACCTAGGGATGGGAGAAATATTGAATGCTAAAAATTGAGATATGAGTTCCTGGACCAAAGACTGATAGTGTTTGAGATGACTAGAAATGCAATGAATTTTATTTCTAACTTGTTTTATAACAATTTCTGAGTCTCCGAACACTTTCAAATATTGAACTTTAAGACCAATTGCTTTGTAGAGTCCTTGAACTAAGGCCTCATATTCGGCTGTATTGTTTGTGCATTCAAATTCCAATTTGCATGATAACATGGTTTTTTCTCCCCCAGGGCTGAATAAAATATACCCTGCTCCTGCACCTTCACTGGATTTAGAGGCATCAAAGTATAGTGACCAAAATAAAGAATTATCAACAATTTTATTTACAATGTCCTCAACAACATTGACACATCTTGATTTATCGGTTTGTGAAAAATTTTCAATTTGAGATGTGAAATTATTAACTGAGAAAGGAGATGGTTGGGCAGTGAAATTTCCAAAGAATGATTCGGATGAGTAATTCCCCAAAATATTGCTATTGAATGCTATTGGTTGATTTTCTTGCTCGGATTCAGTAACAGTGTGGGTCATGTGTTTCTCCCAATCATTCTTGATCTGACTTGGATTTCCTTTATAAGGTAGCCACATATGGGACCAATCGGTGGAAATATAACCATGGAGTTTCTCAGACCAGTATCTACTCAAAATCAACCCATAGAATTTAGGTATATCAGCGATTAAAATATCAATCCTCTGAACCACTCTTGGATCAGCTGATAACCTGATAGTTACTGAGTTGATTTCTCCTAAAACCTGGGCCTTTGTTCTATCCAACTGTACAATGTGAATTGCAGACTTTTGGGGTTCAATGTTCAGTTTGGAACAAACTGAAGCTAGCATTAAACAGTTGTGTAGATTTCTATTATAGATCTCATAGGTTAAGAAGAAAAGAGGAGTATGTGAATTCGATCTATCTCCAATTAAAACGACGTCAGTAGCTTCCACTCTACCAGGAGGTGGTTGGCCTGAATCA
The DNA here is from genome assembly GCA_000404065.3 of Pinus taeda. Lineage (NCBI taxonomy): Eukaryota > Viridiplantae > Streptophyta > Pinopsida > Pinales > Pinaceae > Pinus > Pinus taeda. Next base: position 208,341 of record APFE031043837.1, on the reverse strand, counting down.
TTAGTAGCTTTGGACAATACAACATTAGGAAGAGGTGAAGAAGGTACAACATTTAACTCCTTAAGAAGTAATTTCTATTGATGTTTGAGTTTTCTAAGTTCAAACATAGTAATATTTGCCTTTGTCTTCTTCGTGTCTTCGATAATATTGTATTCCATAGAATCTGTAACTACTAATGTCTTAGATGTTGAAGGTGAACTTGAAGATGATGGCTGATTTTGGGATGGAATCGCCGCAACTTTCTTTGTGGGAACCTTTTCTTTGGTAGTAGTGGTACCTGCATTCCTTTTCTTTGAAGTTGACTAAACAGGTTCAGGAGTACCCTTACTCTTGGTAGACACAGGGAAAGCTTCTTGTTCATTTTCTGTATCGGAATTAGGTAAAATAAAGTCCCACATCCCATGACATTCTACAGTCTCCTCTTCTTCAACTTCCATGGATGATAAGATTGTGTCATCCTCTTCTTCCTCTTTAGGATCTGAATTTGCATTGGATATAGCATTTGGTGGTTTTGATTCAGGTTTCTTAAAATTTCTAAATGGCCTTTTTGTCGAAGTCTCAGCTACTTGCTTTTTGATTTCTACCATCTCATTTGACATAGTCTTGAGAACTTTTTGGAGACCCTCCATATCATATGGATCTTTAGGGGTTTTCTTCTTTGACTCATCCTTGAAAGAAACTTTTTTGGATTTTCTATCTTCAAGAGCAACTTTCTTTTCTAAAGCAATAATGCGTTTCTCTACAGCAAGTGCCTCTTTCATGTTTTCAGCTAAAGTTGGTTTTGCAGATCTATCTACAAAAATAGATATATTTGAGGGTAGGGTTGTTATATACCACTCACTTCTGATTTTCTCACTTGGTTTAGAGGCGGTTGGAATCTTATTCAAGAGTTTATTGAATCATGAGTTGAACTCCTTTATAGGTTCTTTGGATTCTATCCTAAGATTCAAGAGATCATTGATTAATGTTGCTAAAGATTTGTCATCGCCATACTTAGTCAGAAACTGTTCTTGAAAAATGTTCCAACTTGTAATGGATCTAGAGGGCAAGGAAAAATACCAAGACCCAGCTGATCCTTGTAAAGTATAAGGGAAAAGCCTAACAACAACATCTTCCTCTGTCACTCCTTTTAAATTAACTGATAACATGAAATTGTTAATATGCTCCTCGGCTTGTGTCCCTGTATCTGTATTAAATTTCGGCAACCATTTTTCAGGAGAATCTGGCAATGGGTGTAATGGTGCAGGCATAGTGACTGCACCAGGACTGATCCATGGATTTTGAGCCATTGTCAAATTATTAGTAGATGATATTGCCGATGAAATTCCAGATGTTTGAGAAGGAGTTGATATTGAGGTTTGAGGTTGGGATATTGAAGTTCTTGATCCCTGTTGAACAACAATGTGTAATGGAGGGGTGGATGGTTGAATTCACACTGGAGAAGATGAGATGGAGGATGATGATGAGAAGGTCTCACTATCATATCCTTCAGTGGTCTTTTTGCCCCTTTTTTTTGGGGTAAAGGTAACTCAGTAGGTTCAATACCGAGCTTCCTGCTTTGAAGTCTGGTGAGAGGGTGAGGTGGATTGAATTGCGAAGTCTCACTGCCTTGAGATACCTGAGATTTCTGTGGTGATATCAAAAAGCCTTGAAGTTTATGGATGAGAGACTGAACTTCAGGAGACTTAGGACTTAATCGTTTTGTGGTATGTTGGGTTTGAGCAGTTGTAGTTGACTCCTCTTCTTCTCGTTTGAATACTGGTGTTCCAGCATGCAAACGGGAGGTCCGAGGTGAGGTGGAGGGAGATTTACTCTCAGAATGGGTTATAGGTTTGGGTTTGCTTGCCATTCACAGTTCATGCCCTCCTTCTAGTGCCAAAAATGTTGATGCCTCAAAAATTGCTGCAACAACATCGAGGAAAACCACCCGGTCCGGACCTTAAAAGCAGCTCCTTTTCCGTTTGGTGTGGTGGCTCAGACTGGAAATAATGGGACCAATTTCCCAATAATTTGAAGATGGGATGGATAAGTGGTGGATTTCTAATATCTAATGATAATGGATGATGATTTAATCTACAAAGTAAAATTATAAACAAGTAATCTATCCCGGGGAATTTCTGCTTTAGTGAATTTTGATGATCTTTATCCAAAAACAGGCATATAGATGACTCTATTAGTAAATAAAGACATTTATTCATATGATAATTACTTTGTTTAAGTAGTTGAAAAAAGTAATTATTAAAACATTATTACACTATTCTTCATATATCATTGACATAAATATGATTGAAAGAATAACACTCCTTAAACATTCAATAGTGATAAGCATAAGGACCACTGTTAAAACACATATATTTATCCAATGATAGCAAGATTAAATAAATTCCGATTCACATTAAAGAATGAAGCAAGAGCATAGATAATAGTACCATATGTTATTTGGATCACTCCCGATATCAATCGCATTGAAATTCCTTCTTCTAACTTAGAAACACTTCCACAATAAAGCAATAGTGCACATATCATCAAAGCTTTCTTCATTTAAATTTAGAATACTGGCCTAGTCTTCATAAAAATATATCATAAGTACAATAGTGTAACTTACTGATTTGAGTTTATACAAAAACTGAGGACCCTTTCCAAATGCATGAAAGGGTCTATAAATACTATCTAAGCTAACTAATTGTGAAATAAAAATGCTACTAGGTGGTATAACTAGATCATGAAAATCTCCTCAAAAAAGGCCTGTTTGCAGTCGGCAGCATAATTCACTGTTTCGAATGATCTTCCTTTGGCTTGAGCTGGTAGATAGCAAGCATTGGTTGCAATTCTGGAGGGTCACTTGGACGAGAATGTAGCTGGGCTGAATATGTGGCATCATGAATTTCAGGAATCATGTAACCGATTGCATCGGTTAAACATTTGAGCGCTGCCCTTTGACTGTATGGCTTAACTATGAAAAAGAAAAAGGTATCCCAAGTTAAACTTTGGATGCCGGTGATTAATCTCCCATTCTTCTTCAATTCTTGATTGCATGTTTGTTCCAATGCTTTGGCTGACGATAATTTACCTGGAGTGCACTGTGAAATCAAGTTAGACAGATGAAGAGTATCATTGATTGACTCAATTAAATTACTGGTTGATAATCTGCATCTTAAGGTTTCTCTTTCTGCTTTCATCAATTGTGACTGCCATTCTAGGAAAAGGATTTCTTTATGTGACTCTAGAATTTTAGGTAGATTCGCAGCTTACCCTTCACTAGTTTCTTGCCAAGCAAGAAAGTTGGTTGAAGTCTCATCGACCTATTCCAAATCCTACCTAGCATCGACTGATTTGTCAAATATTGATGAAGTAATCTCACAGAGGGGCTCAACCAGGGAAATATTATGACATAGAAATTTTAGCTGTTTAATCAGTGCTTTATTGATTTGGAGAGCTTCGGACCTAAAATCTGCTTGTTGAGGAAGACCCTTGAATTTTTCTACCTGTTGTGATAGTTGAGCGATTTGCTCATCTTTTGTCTTACTCATTTGTTCATTCATTGTCTTCAGCTTGGCTAATGCTGCGGATAATTATTTTTGTTTCTGCGCTGCGCTCTGATCTATCCTCTGCTTCTCTTTGATCAATTGTTCATTTAATTGATTGTTTATCTGCTGTTGTTCTGCTAGTTTCTGTACTAACCCCATACAGAAATTACCTGTATACGAATTCTAAAACACAAAAAATAAACAATAATGAGATCATAACACATAAACACATATACATAGAGATTTTCCCTGGATCTCAAAACCGGGACTACAAGCTTGATTTTTCATTATTATGTTCCTTTCAATGTTACAATACATATATATACATGTCGAATCATCCAATACTATGGACCGAAAACTATCGTGTCCAAAACCATGTGTGAAAAACCATTCACAAAACCATAGGTAGGTCAGCCCAACCTAATATAGGGTCCAAAATCAATTCCCTCTAGGCGCTGCCCTGGAGCTTGTAGCAGGGGGCTGCCCGCCTCCCTCAAACCCCCTAACATTCTCCCACTTGTTGTTTTCTTTCCACAACAGGCCACAAGAGAGCTTAGTCATTTATCCAGTCCTACAATGCCCATTTTTTCTCTACACCAAGAGAACTTCTCAGAGCTCACAAATTTTATCAATGCATCTGTAGTATTCTTCAAAGTGTCCACCTTTACTAGCAACGCCATTTTGTCTTATATCATATCCCTCACAAAGTGATATTGAAAATCAATGTGCTTTGTCTTTGAATGGTAAGAAAGGTTCTTTACCAATAAAATTATACTTTGGCTATCACAGTCTATTCTATAGTTCCTTGTATTAACCTCATACTTGAACACAATCTCTACAACCAAACTGCTTCCTTGCTTGCATGAGTGGCTGCCATGTATTCTACCTATGTAGTTGATAATGCCACTGCAAATTGTTTCTTACTCATCCAAATGACTACACCTCCAAATAGGTTAAACACATACCCACTTGTAGATATTCTTTGATCCAGACTCCAGCCCAGTCTACATCAATAAAACCACGAATATCCAAAACTCTATCCAATCCTGGTCATCCTTGGTAGCAAAAACCATAATCACTAGTGCCACACAAATACCTGAAGACCTGCTTCACTGCTGTCCAATGCTCCTTCCATGGTTTTGACATAAACTTGCTCAATACTCCCACTGCATGTGCAATGTCAGGTCTAGTACAGACCATCGCATACATCAAGCTACCAACTGCACTTGCATATGGAACACGGGACATGTCCTCTTCCTGTTCTTGTGTCTTGGGAAACTATTTAGCATATAACTTTACACCTAGAGGAATATGAACCTTCACCAATTTACTATCTTGCATATTAAACCTATGAAATATTGTCTCAACATACGTCCTCTGGTTTAACCAGAGCTTCCTCTTTGCTTGATCTCTTTTAATTTCCATGCCCAAAATATAATTTGCAACACCAAGATCTTTCATGTCGAATTTGGAGGACAATTGGGTCTTCAAATCCTAGATAATTTCTTTGTCATTTCCAACCAGTAACATGTCATCCACATACAAGACCATATATATAACATGATCACCAATTAATTTAAAATACACACAATGATCTGATTTGCTTCTGTTGAAGCCAAGTCCCCGTATAATTGTATTAAATTTCTGATACCACATCCTTGGTGACTGTTTTAGCCCATATAAGGACTTCTTTAACTTGCATACCAGTTATTTCTTACCCTTCACCACAAAGCATTCAGGTTGCTTCATGTAGATCTCATCTTCTAGATCCCTGTGAAGAAATGTTGTCTTCACATCCATCTATTCTACCTCAAAATCAAAAGCAACAACAACAAATAAAAGTAATCTAGTAGAAGCTACCTTGGAAATTGGAGAAAAAATATCACCAAATTCAATTCTCGGCACCTGGGAATAACCTTTTGCTACCAACTAAGCTTTGTATTTCTCCACCTTTCCTTCTACATTTGTCTTCTTCTTAAACACCCATTTACTGCCAATGGGTTTCCTTCTAGCCAACAACTCCACCAGATCCCAAGCCTCATTTTTGTGCAAAGATGCCATTTCATCAACCATAGCCTCTTTCCAGAGTTTTCCATCATTTGAATCTATTGCTTCCTTCACAGTTCTGGGATCATCATCAGTAATAGATAAAGAAAAATTTGAACATAAAGCAGATGGACTATACCTTTACGGCTATCTTCTTTCTCAAACTGATCTTCTCACACTCGGAGTTTGTGGCTCTTCATCTTTTGATTCCTCTTCTGCTGTAGAGTCTCATTCTTCCTCCTTAAGCTCAAACTATATCTTCTTAGGTTCCTTTGGTTGGATTTCATGTTTAATAACACATTTCACCTCTCTAAACACCACATCTCGGCTGTACACAACCTTACTTGTTACTGGGTTCCAAAGCTTATAACCCTTTAAACCATCCTTATACCTAATAAAGATGCACTTTTCAAATTTACTATCCAACTTTGTTCTTTTCTCCTTTGGAACATGTACATATGCATCACATCCAAATACCCTCAAATGTGAAAGAAAGGGTTTCTTACCAGTCCATACCTCTTGTGGAGTCTTATCCTCCAACACTAATGAAGGTGATCTATTGACCAGGTAACATGCTGTCTCCACCACCTCTACCAAGAATTCCTATCCTAACCTGACACCATTGAGCATGCTTCTTGCCCTTTCCATTAAAATCTTATTCATTCTTTCTACAACTCCATTTTTCTTAGGTGTGTACGGAGTAGTCTTCTATCATGGTATACCACGCTTCTCACAGAATTCTTCAAATTCATTGTTGCAAAACTCTCCACTGTTATCTATCCTCAACACCTTTATCTTCTTCTCTATCTCATTTTCCACCAGAGCTTTAAATTATTTAAACCTGTCAAAGACTTCAAATTTCTTCTTTAGGAAATATATCCATGTATTCCTTGAGAAGTCATCTATAAATGGTACATAGTACATAGACTTACCCAGTGATGGAACCTTAACGGGTCCAAACACAACACTATGCACAAGCTCTAACATATGTTTCACCCTCTTACCACTAGAGGGGAACTCACCCAATTTTTCTTCCCATATACAAAATTTTCACAAAAATCAAAATCTAGAGAGATATTAGTCATACCTTTACCATGAAGTATTCGAAGGCCCTTCTCTCCAATATGTCAAAGCCTTTAATGCCACAACATGGTATTTTCTCCAAAGATCACTAGATTTTCTGCTCCACTTTTAGAAACCACAGAACTGTTGCACCCATCCAAAATAGTGCTACCTTGCAGCTTGCATAGAGTTCCAATCCAAACTCCCCACATCAATACTAGTGCTCCCTGAACCATCGTTCATGTATCCTTATCGAACACTACTTTTAAACCTACATCATCCAACTTTCTTACAAAAATTGGATTTCTGGCTAATGTAGGAATATGCAGAACACTCGAAAGTGTTCTAATCCTTCCACCTTGCAACATCAACTTTAATTTTCCATGACCAATGATTCTAGCCTTCCTATCATCCCCCAAGAAGACTTCACCACCATCACATTTCTCATACTCACAGAACCACTCTCTAAGGGGAGTGAACTGAAAGAATGCACCTGAGTCAATCAACCATGCCTCATGATCTACATGTGTACTTGAAGAAGCCAAGTACACATCCCCACCTTCATCTGAGGTGGTTTTTTTCCTTCACAAAAGGAGCATCATCAGATCCCTTTCCTTTGTTAGGAGCTTTAGATTTACAATCCCTTTTGCAGTGCCCTTCCTTTCCGCATTTCCAGCGCACCACCATTACATGTTTTCCTGGAGATTTAGATCTCCCACTCGATGGCTTATTTTTGTTTCTGTTCAAGGACTGTCCTTGTATAGACAAGGAATCGCCATTCTGGCTCTCCATATTTTTCTGTCCCATCTCCTCCGTCAGCAAGGATGAGACTATTTCATCAAATTGCAAGGTAGTTACATTGCTACCTATTCCAATAACCAGACTATCCCACGAATCTGGTAGAGAACACAACAAACTAATGGACTTATCTTCATCCTAAATTTTAATATCAACCAATAATAATTGACTGACTACAATATTAAATGCATTCTGATGCTCTGTCGCCAAGTCTCCATCTTTCATCCTCATGTTATACAATTTTTTACATAGGAAAAGTTTATTCACCAGAGACTTAGATTGGTACAAATTCCATAACTTGTCTCACAAAGCCTTCACCGTAGCTTCCCCTGATACATTCAAAAATACTGAATCTAAGACACACAATCGTATTGTGCTCTTTGCCTTACGATCCAACTTCTTTTGGACACTCCTATTGGTTTAGTACCTTGATATACTGTGATCCACTAATCTTTATCTACCAACAAATCCTCCATCTTGAGTTTCCATAACTTAAAACTCTGACCATTAAATTTCTCAATATTTATCTTTCCACTGTTCACCCTCTTCTTTCACCACCAAAATCGATCCCGCAAATCTCCCACTAAACAGGGTCTACCACAGGCTCGAGAAAAACCTCTTAGCAATAAAAGCATCCCCTTGAAGCCAAAAAAATTCGATACCAGATGTAGGTTTTAACCCCGTACATAAATTACCTGCATACGAATTATAAAGCACAGAAAATAAACAATAGCAAGAGCATAACACATAAAACACATATACACAAAGATTTTCTCCTAGATCCCAAAACTGAGACTACTAGCTTGATTTTTCATTATTATGTTCCTTTCAATGTTACAATATATAAATATATACACATGCCAAAGCATCCAATACCATGGACCAAAAACCATCACATCCAAAACCATGTGCAAAAAACCATGTACAAAACCATAGGTAGGTTCGCCCAACCTAATATAGGGTCCAAAAAAAATTCCCCGGGGTGTTGCCTCAAACCTTGTAAAAGGGGGCTACCTAACCCCCTCAAACCCCCTAGACAAGGGGGGCTGCCACCCCACCACTGCACAATTGGCGCAATGAAGGGGGGGCAGATTTAACCCCCTGATTCACTAGGGAGGCTAGTCATGGAAAGAATATAACACAACCCAATAGGAAGAGGGGAGGTTTGTCCTCCCATTGTTCGACCTCCAAAATAGGGTGAGGACCACACTTCTAGGTAGATTTCACCTGCTGACGCTATTTAAAAATTCAAATGGTAGTGCATATCCTTATGTCACCTGCTCCCTTCCACCACTCCACACATCATCAATGAATCCCATCATGACATGTGTTCATCCTTCGTGACATCATCATGACATCACCTAACCATTGGCCCCCACTATTTATAAAAAATCTTATTCCACTCAAATTTTTAAAATTTAATCGTTGCTTTTGGGTTTTCCTCCCACCTATAATCCTACGAAGAATGCCGTTTGCATACCCCACCATCATGATAGCTCATCCTAGTATCATTTTCAGCCTCCTCTGTGGTGACTAGGTAACCTGCTCCACTATACTCTGTAATTTTCGTAGGTTATAAGTTTAAATCATAAAATGACAGCCTTGAAGTCGTAAAAATACCCTAGGGCTCCAAAAGCATATGAGACCAAGCCTTCATCAAGCCTTAACCCCCGTATCGACCTGGAAGCACAAATCGTAGATTTGATCTACTCCTCCAACATGCTTGACCTCCAAATGGACCTATTTGGAAAATATGTTAGGGAGGAAGACCCTTTTTGAGTGGTGGAATCAAGGTTGTACTAACAGATTGTAGCCTTTGTGCAAAAATTTCCAATTTTGTCTCCTTGTTGGCAGAAACCTATGTCGACAAGAAGAACTACTTCGTTTCCTCCCATGTGGTCAAAATTCTAGAAATAACCCCAGAGCTAATTTAGAAAGAATTTGTGTACCCTTTGTCCCCTAACCTTTTGCAATTCATTGACACCACCTTGATGTTTTATTTTTCCACTCTCCTAGCCAATGAGCAGCAACCCTTCTTACAAATGATCCTAGATCCTGGGTTAGAAGCCTTACTTGTTGTTGACAGCTTCCCCATCACCCTCTATGCAGAGCACGTCCAACCTATTTTCTCCATCATTAATCACCCTTTGGGATAAGAGGATAAAAACATAGCTAATAAAGCCACCGTGGGCTTCCTTAAACAAATGCTACAACTTGACTGTGTACTTAACATCCTAGCTTACTTTTATGAAGCCATCAAATTCCAAATGCACCACATATCCACCACTTCATACTTCATAATATAATCCTTATTTTATTTTATTTTATCTTTTTTGTACTCTCATGTTGAAGAATTTGAATTTTTGGTCTTGATCTTGGTCTCTAGGGACAGAAGAAGAAAATTAGTCTTTGATTGCAATGTTGCTGTTAGAAAAAGACCAAACTATGAGAATTATTCATAGTTAATATCCACCTGTATGGCCATTGAATATAGGATCATTCATAGTGTGTCTCCTCCTAGGTTTCTCCCCCAGTAGAAAGAACTCCTCCATCTTAGAAAAGGCACCACGGTAGGGGACTAATATTTATTTAAAAACCACACAGAGATTAGAATTTGTGGGTGTGACATTTCCCCCTACCACTTACCTGTTTTCATGCCTATGATGATTTTTTCTTTAGAATTCATTAGGAAGAGTCTATATACATATCAACTTCATTTTCTCCCTGCAAAGAAGGGGAATTTGTTCAAATTGGGAATGCCCATGGGGACTTATTTGTTAATTCCAGACAACCTTTCAATTCAGTCAAGGACTTGCTAGAAGAGTTGAAATTTGGCCTAGGAGAGATCTGTCACTATGACACTCATGGTTCCATTTCCCAAAGGAGAGAAAAGATAAAGGCTTCGACTTATTTACTTGAGTCTAAACCTGAGGTGGAATGGAAAGCTAACATTTAATCATGGCCTCTTGATACAAAGATGGAGATTGAGACTCCGACACCTAAAGACAAAGCACAAAAGAGACCCATGGGCCATATTGAAGATACTGAGATGGTAGATACACCCTTATCTAGAAAGAATAAGACTTAGGAAACAAAGGAATAAGAATTGGAAACTAGGCTAGTGGAGATAGACCTAAAACAACCAGGTTTTCATGTCTCATTGGAAAATATGTCATAGTCCACTACCTCACCTTCTTCATAAATAATTGTTTTAGGTACAACAAATAGTACAATGGTCACATGATCAATTTGTACTGGAAAGTCCATTCAAGAAAGAAATGAGAAAGTGAGGGAGGAGATGCAGTGGAAAATGGCATCTCATTTAGCCCCATATCACACCAGGCTACTGGATGTAATGGATTTGGAGAGGAACCAAATGAAATTATCCTTGCAGTATCCTCGAGCCTAGTCTTTACCTTCAGGTTCACAATTCAATACCCTAGATGTGTCTTTGGATTTGGAAAGTGTTCCCCCTAGGAAAAACCAATTTCCATAGACAGGTCAGGGAAATGTTGTACAATGAGATAAATATGAATGTCTTGTCCACAAACAAGGCATAAACACTACTGGAGAAAGTTACACATAGGATGAAGCAAATGAAAGCCAACTCCCAAGCCCTTCACATAAAAAATGAAAGATTTAAGGAGTTGTTGGTAAAGCTTGGGGTGAATCTCGAGGATAGGTCAACTATTGAGGCTCTACTCAAGCTTTCTTAAACATATATTCAAGAGCTAAGGTATAAGATGAACATGTCAGGTAGTGAGCTTATCCAATCCAAGGATATAGCACAGGTAGAAGCAAAAGAAGAGATCCTAGCCAATGATATGATTGTTAGGAAGAATGAGATTGTAACCCTCAAGCGGCAGATAGTTAATCTGCAACAGAATATTGACTCACATATATGTTCAATCATCATTCCCGAGGATCGCTGAAACCCTACTAATCAAATTACCAATACTATTACTGAACTTCAATTTTTAGAAGGGGAACTGAAAAAGTCACAAAGATATCTAGAGGCTACCCATAAAAGCTTAGCCCAGAAGGAGAAACAAGTAGAGGTCAACATTACTAATGATGAGATACTCATCAAGGACCTACAGGAAGATAAATAATAGATCTCAGAGCTAAATATTAAGTTGAAAGGGAATATGTCACTATTGTAGGCTAAACAACTGGCATGAGATGATACCATTGAAGAAATAGGGAGGAACTGGGAATTTATAACCATAATGCATGAGTAGAAAGTGGTGGTCAAAGAATTTGAGTACTCCATCTTATCAGCTAAAGAGGATAGAGTAAAGAATTCCCATATTGCTCAAAAGTTCATCAGGTTTGTAAATGAGAGGGAACTCAATGAACTAAGGCTTATTGATGTGATATACAAAGTGGGGGCCACCATGAAGATCACTAAGAGGATCTGAATGGAGGAATCTAGAGTCAATGTTGAACAATGTTTGTGGGTGGTAGCAAGAAAGTTAGATGCTTTCAATGAGAAATTTGAATCACTGATAAGGGTAGGATTGCCTAGATGTTAGGAATTGGGTGAGCTAATCACTTGGGATCAATATAAACAATGACTGGTAGAGGCCAAAAGAAGAGCATACTCCTCCCATGAGAAGATTGCCACTCTAAAGGGAAGAACGGTTGTAAATTATCTCAAGAATGACTTCGAGTTGCTTGGTTGGTAAAGATTCTATTCAAGGCTAGGCTGGACTATTTAGAGTTTAAAAATCTTAAGATCTCACATCAATTTTTCTTCCAGTCCCCTAACCCAACTCTGGTGCTTTGGTAGAGATGTCAACAATCTATTAATCTGTTCGTGCTCCAGATCATTGACCCCATGATCCAAACTACACCTCCCACTAGGAAACATTGGAGATATTACAGATTGTGTTGAGAATGACACTATTATTTTTACTTCTATGAAAATATTTTATTTCTCGATCAGTTATGTTTTATGTTACAAACAACTGTGCCACAGAGCATGCTCAATTCTGACATGATGACACTCTGTAATAAAATCAAGAAAGAATATTTTTTTAACAGTTCTCCTTCAGAGGCCATATAAAGATAGTGAGATGATATTTTAAGATAGTTCAAAACTTTTTGTAATTTTTTTCTTTCCAATATATATTTTTTGTGCATTGTTGATGTATTATTTCTCTAATGAATATTAATACAAGTTCTTTGGTGATTTTGGATGACTCGAGTTTGTCGTATGTGTTCTTGCTATGCTACTTTCATATAGGTTCCATTTTCCTCTCAAATTAAATCATAAGTAGTTGTTGGATGTTTTTCTCATAAATGTATGGATTTCTTGAAGCCAAATATTGATGTATAACCCCTATATTGACCTGGAAATTAAATCTTTAAATTTCACACTATGTATCTTTGCATCTCATTCTCCATCTCTACTTAACCCATTTCACTCTAATTTTTATTACATTGGATTCCTAGAGATAAGCCTTGTGTATTGATTTTCATTCTTATTTAACTCTTTTGTCCCATATACTACAATGACTTATTAAACTTTAGACTCAGGTGATGAAGGCCATTGTATATTTGCATTAATTTTTTTGTGAGTTGATTTTTCATCTGATTGTTATGCGTTTCTTATAGAGGAGGGTTCTGAATCACCTCTACTGCATTACATAATAAATATTGAGTGTGTGTGACAGTTCTTGTAAACCTGTAAGAAATCATCTACAATGTCCTAGGAATTGGCCTTTTCTCCAACTCAGAGGATGTATCCAGGAGGTTGATTCCATCCACAATATCTTCTGGTGTCATTGTTGTGGATGAATTTGAAAAATCATTCCTTGGATAATGATTTTTTTTGCATTCCTTTTAATAGGTGAGAAAAGGATGTGTAGGGTTTGATCTCTCTCACCTTCGCGATTCCACATAAAGAAAATTTTTTATTGACTCCACTGTGGATCACCTATTTCGTCACGCTGGCTTTCAAGAGGCCTCATACCCTCTCTGATACAAGCCATAAGGATACCCCTCTAGTGTTTGACCCAGAATGAATAATATCAAGGAGGGTCTGGAAAGAGAAAACACCAGTCGCTCCAAGTGTTTGGATATTTTTTCTAGAGATAGCACCAACCATCTCACATAAATCCATAATAAATCATCTTGAACCCTCTTCCAAATTCCTAATATATATAGAAGATAATTATTCATTGTTTGGCCCATTTTTCTCAAGTGATCAAGATGAAGTAGCTCCTCCTAGCCCCCCCTCATCCACCTCTCTCATTTTTCTAGAACCTAAAGAGGTTAAAGAAATACTTGAACATATCCCAACACCCAATGTTAATATCTTTCTAGTTTGGCCTTAGATAACCACAACTCAACTAGTTCTTTAGCAGAGGCCTATGATAAATCTCTTACCACCTCCTCCTTTGCAAAATATGGTTGTCCCTAGTTTTCTTCTTAATAGGTATGCTCCTCTCGATTTAACTTAAGCCATGAATTCAATGCCTCAAGGTTATCTCAAACACATTCCAGATTTACTAGAGAGGATGAAATCTCTGCCCAAAAACATATAGACACTTTTTTCTCCTTTGCAAAAAATTAGAATGTGGAGCCCTTAGATGTGATTTTGAGGCTCTTTTTCCAATCACTAAATGGGGAGGCTAGAAAGCGGTTCAAAGCCTTACCCAACACCTCAATTACTACATGGGAGGAAATGGAGAATGTGTTCATGCAGAAATGGGGCAAGAGAAAAGAATATGGATACATCTTCATAGAGTTTAATGCAATGAAGAAGAAACATAATGAGGATGTTTATGAATTCATCAAAAGGTTTAAAAAAATACATAATAGTTTTCATACTGAAATAAAACCCCCACAAGTTGCTGCTAAGGTGGTTTTTTCTAGGGATTTTGAGTCTGAATTTGGTTTTACTCTCAGGGAGAGAAAATTCTACACCCTTGATCTAATTCAGATTGATGCACTTAAAGTGGAAGCTAGCATCACATCCAATGATAAATCAAGATGAAAACCTGACTATGTTGACATAGGAGAGGAAAAGTGGAAGCTATTTCTTCCTGTCAAGGGAATAAAAATAAAGAGAAGAAGCTAGAAGAAATGAACAAGTTTATTAAGAGTTTGTCTAACAAGCTTGTAAACACGGAGCTAGAAAATAAAAATTCACCAAGACAAACCCTCCCAGCCCCAAATAGAAATTTCAATCCTTAATATAGGAAACTTTTTTTGCAAATTTTGCCGAGAGAAAGAAAGGAACAACAAGATGAAATTCAACCTCCCTTATACTTGGAGGATGGCCCTGAGGACCTATCTGAAGAATCTATGGAAGCTTAGGACAACCACTTTCTTCTCTCTTTGAAGAGGAGTACGAGGTTGAAGAACTTGAGGAATAAGGAGGGGAATTGAATGCTCCTTTTGATGATGGAGAGATTGATGACTAGTGCAGATAGTTTACAGACTTCATGTAAGCTCAACTTCACAAGAAATATACCTAAGGTATTCTAGAAAGTTATCCAAAGGGCATGACAAAGGGGATATCCTTCTACCCTCAATATTTCCAAACCACCAGAAAAAGGGAAGAAACCTCTAGATCATCCTTCACTTAAGAAGAAAGAGTCCTCCAACCCTCTCCCTCATAAGCCTGAAGTGTCAAAATTAGATCAAGTCCTCCCATCATCCCCACCAATTTGCAATAAGGTAAAAAGGCCTATTCATATTGTCTTTGATGATAATAATCCCTCTATGTTCAATCTGCAAAAGGAATTAGAGAAAGTTAAAATTGCTGTCCCCTTGTATGACCTATTAAGATAACCAAGCTACAAAGCACAAGTGTCTTAGTTTATTGACCCACCATGGCCCTTGCGCAAGAAAACCTAAATCTAGAAGAAGAAATACCCATGCTAATTTTTGGACCCCATGTTGAAGAGAAAGACTCGTCTACAACCTCCTTTTATGTGACTTTGGTAATTCATGAGCTATCACTGCACAATTGCATGCTTGATTTAGGGGCCTCCCATAATTTTATGCTGTTGTCATCAATGGAGAATTTGGGGCTGCAAATAACATGACAATAAAAGGATATTTACTCATTTGACTCCAAAAGAGTGAAATTCTTAGGGTTGATAAAAGATTTGGTGGTGAATTTGGCACAGATTCCTGTGAAGAGTGTATTGATGGATATTGTGGTTGCAGACATCCCTCCAAGGTTTTGGATGCTCTTATCTAGATCATGGGGGTATAATATTGGAGGATCCATTAAATTTGATTTGACTTATGAAACTATCCCTATTTTTGGTGGGCAAGAATGCAGGTTTTACAGAGAATCAATATTTGTGAAGACTGTCACACAAGATGACTATTCAAAAAATGAACCCCTATATGGGAAAGAGACATACCTCTCTTGCTTGTTACTAGAAGAGGATGATTTGATCTTAGAAGAGACACATGTCAAATGTTTTGCACAACCAGATCAAGAACCCATGGAATGTGATAAGGTCTAGAAATTGTATTTTGATGGGCCTTGTTTTGGGGAAGGTAATGGGGTACGAGTATTTATGATGTCTTTGGAAGGCAACCTAATCCCTCTTTCTTTCAAACTAGAGTATGAAGCAACAAATAACGTTGCTGAATATGAGGTTCTATTGTTGGGGCTATAGGAAACCAAAAATTTGAATATTGGGTGCCTAAATGTATTTGGGGACTCAGAGTTGATGATTAGCCAGATCAAGAATCAATGCCAAGCTAAACATCCACGGCTAAGGACTTATCGAAATGAATTATGGGATCTAATTGAAAAAAATTTCTTGGCTTTTAATATTCAATTTCTGCCCTGAGAGGGAAACAATATGGTTGATTCCTTCGTGGTAGCTACAAGTAACTTCAAGCCTCCCCAAAATCCATTGTTGAGGTATGAAGTTGAAGTCTAGTATAAACCTTCAGTACCAAAAAACATCAAACATTAGAAAGTGTTTTAGGATGAAGAAAAAATCAAACTCTTCATGGAAGTGGCAGGGGAGTTCTCCAATTTGGTGATTAACAAAGAGGATTAGGAGGTGATAGAGGAACAACAAAAAAGTTGGGAAGAAACCATTCATGGGAACATAATCCTAAAACTGAAAGGAAACACAATCCCCAAGGGACTGGTCCCACTGGAAAGGATTTTCAATCTGACTAATGTGGAAGCCAAGTTAGCCAAGCAAGAATTTTATGAGCAAGTGGAAGACAACAACATTAGCACATATCAAGACTCAATAGTGACAAAGCTGGAAAAAGGAATCCCTAGCGAGTACAAGCAAAAATACCTTGACCTATTTAAGAATGGATGTATTTTCTTGGTCTTATGAGGATTTGAAAACTTTTGATACCACCATCATCCAACACAAGATACCTTTAAAGGGAGGGGTGAAGCCCTACAAACAAAATCTTAGATAGATCAATCCTTTAATACTTCCATATATTGAAAAAGAAGTGAGGAAGTTATTACAAGCTACAATCATTGTACCTCTAAGGTACTCATATTGGGTTGCCAACTTGGTCCCAATCAGAAAGAAGAATGGGTAAATAAGGTTGTGTATTGATTTCAGGAACATAAACAAGGATTCCTTGAAACACAACTACCCCTTACCCCAGATGGACCACATTTTACAGGTCATAGGGTAAACAAGGATGTCTATTATGGACGGTTTATCTAGGTACAACCAAGTTGTTACATACCTAGAAGACCAAAAGAAGAATGCCTTTACCACACCCTAGGGAACATTCATGTATGCAAGAATGCCCATTGGCATTGTTAATGTTGGAGCCACTTTTCAGAGAGCCATGGAAATTACTTTCGTGGGAGAGCAAGTTAAGTTTATGGTTATATATTTAGATGATATAACTATTTTTTCAAAGACATATGAAGAAGACATTGAGCACCTAAGGCTTACCTTTGATAAATTTGGAAAGTATGGGTTGTCTTTGAATCCTAAAAAGTCTCAGTTTTCTCTAAGTGAGGGAAAGATTCTTGGACACATAGTGGAAAAGGAAGAAGTGAGGATTTACCCTAAAAGAGTGGAGTCTATACAAAGCATCTCATTACCCAAGAATAAGAAAGTGATTCAAGTGTTTATGGGCAGATATAAATTTCCTTCGAACATTTGTGCCAAACTATGTTGAGATAGTGAAGGAGATCAATGAGATGTTGAAGAAGAAAAAGGAGGTAAAGTGGACCCCAGAAGCCCAAGAATCATTCCTTGGGATCAAAAAGGCCTTAGCTAAAGAACCTATGTTAGTCATTCTAGAATATCTAGCACCCTTTTTTATATTTTTTTTGCCTCCCCTAATACAGTGGAAGTTGTTCTATTACAAAAAAATAATGAGGGGCATGAGAAGCCTGTGGCACTTTTTAGCCAAGTGCTAAGAGATGTTCAACTCGATATAACATATTGGAGAAACAAGATTATGCCCTAGTCAAAGCCTTGAAAGTTTTCTGAGTGTATGTGTTGCTGTCAAGAACAATAGCCTACGTCCCCATGACCTCTATGAAAGATATTCTTGTGCAAGGAGTCAATGAAGGAAAGAGGGGAAGATGGGTTTCCAAGATCCAAGAATACGACTTGGAAATCAAGCCCAGTAAGATGATAAAGGGACAAGGGCTAGACAATATTATGTTTGAATATAATTGCAAAACATTGGGAATTAATCTATTATTAGAGAGACAAAATAAATACACAGGTGAAGAGGAACAACAAGGGGTTAAGAGCCACACTTAGAAAATCCAAATGAAGTTTACCATATCCCATTTGTACAAACACATAGTTCATTACTTGTTGTTCCTAAGATGCCCAATAAATTTTGACAAGGGTAAATGTCGTGCCCTGAGGCTGTAGGGCCAGAGATTTGTCATTTCAAGTGCCCATTTTTCACTAGAAGGACCCTATGGGTTTTTCTACTATGCCTAGTCAAAGAAGAGATTTACAAAGTAATGGATGAATTTCATGGTTGTGCTTATGGGGGGCACTACAGTTTGAAAAATACATCCTATAAAATCCTCAAGGCAAGTTTTTATTGGCCCAAAATGTTTAATTAAGTCTATTCTTATGTCAGAGCCTATGAAAAGTGCTAAAGCATTGTTGAAAAATAGATATTGGCTCCATTCCCGTTGATTCCTATCTTTATGGAAGAGCGCTTTAGACAATGGGGGTTGGAATTTATTGGAGAAGTAGACCCACCATCCAATAATTAACACAAATGCATTCTCACTACAACTGACTATTTCACATAGTGGGTGGAGGCTACCCCATCCTAGAACACAATTGATGTAGTTGTCATAAAATTCATGGAAGAGAACATTCTGTCCAGATTCAGATGCCCAACGAAGATAATCACAAATAATGCCCAAGTGTTTAAATCGGCCAAGTTTTTGAGCTTCTTACATAAATAAAACATCCGTGCGGGTCACTATAATACCTATTACCCATAGGAGAATGGATTGGCTGAATCCTCCAACAAAACTCTTATGAGAATCCTTAAAAACACCATATCAAAGAATAAAAAAAATTGGGATTCACAACTGAATTTTTCCTTATGGGAAAACATAGTCACGACTAAGAGGTAGAGTGGTAAGTCTCCATTCAAATTAGTGTATGGGAAGGATGTTGTTTTTCCCATGCAACTAGAAATACTAGTGGCTAAACTGCTGTAAGATGTTGAGGAAGAGCCCAATTCTCTAACTAGGAGAATCAATAAGCTTGTGGAACTTCAAGATACTATGGGAGAAGTAACTTAGAACTTGGTCAAATACCAAGAAAAGATGAAGGATATTTTTGACAAAAGAAGCAAGGACAAACTACTACAACTTGAAGATCAAGTTCTTAGGTGGGAAGTAAGAAGAGAAGACAATGGGAAACATGGAAAATTTGATCCCTTATGGTTTGGACCCTTCAAGATTACCGAGGAAGAGGGAAACAATACTTTCTTGCTGGAAAACTTGGAGGGTGAAGTGCTTGAGCTGCCTATAAATGGGAAATTCCTCAAGATTTACTTCTAGCACAAAGAGGTTCATTTGTCACCCATTATACATACTAGTGATACAGTGTAAAATATCAGTAATACTTTCAGTTATTCATGTTTCTATTTTTTCTTTTATGTACCTGAATAAAAGTACTCCATGCCCAATGGAGAGAGTGCACTAATCTGTAGGTTCTTAATGCATTGCTTCCAATACATTGTCCCCAATTAGAGTCGATGTTCTCACCTACTCTACACGTCTTTTCATTCATACTTGAGAGGCCCTATTTTTTCACGAGGCAAGGCAGTATATATATATAATATATTATGTATGTATATATATGTATGTATATACATGTATGTATATACATCTATATGTATATATATACATATAATACATATACATATATATACATATACATATATATACATATCATATATATATAATATATATATATATATATATATATATATAATATATATATATACATATATATATATAGCTATATTATATATATCTATTAAATATATATATATATATATAATATATATATATATATATATATATATATAATATATATATTTTTTTTTTTTTTTTCTTTTTTTTTTGAGGGGAACCTAAGAAGAGCTTAAGTACCAAAAAACAACAGATCAAACTTCAAATCAAAGGAAAATAAGAAGCTTTCAGAGGCTCAAAGGTCATTTTTCTCTTTGTCTGCCCCCTGTGACATGTGGCAAAAAATGAGAGTCTCCAAAGTCTCATATCAGACCTTGGGACCATAAAATAAAATTAAAGTTAAAAATCACATAGCTTTTGGGTAGATCACCACTCATATCCACCTTGCTACTTTCTAAAAGAAGTCTAGAGGGGATACTTGCTCAGACGATAATATTCTCCACCCCTTCGGAGTTGATTATTCAACATGTGATCCAACTGTGGAGATTAATTTTTGGGGGGGGGGGGAAGAGGGGAGGTTTTTCCTCCCACTATTCAACCTTCGAAATAGGGTGGGGGCCACACTGCAAGGTGGATTTTAGCCTCTGGTACTATTTCAAATTTCAAATGGTAACACATGTCCTTACCTCCCTTGCTTTCGCTTCCCCTCACCACTCCACCCACCATCATTGAATCTTGTCATGTCACAGGTCTATCTTCCATGACATACTCGACCATTGGCCCCCATTGTTTATAAAAAGGCTTCCTCCACTCAATTTTTTTAAATTTTGTCGATGCTTCCTAATGCTCCTCTTGCCTGTAGTCTATGAAGAATTTCATTTTCACACCCTGTCGTCCCAACAACTCATTCCATTTTTGTTTTTAGCATCCTCTGTGGTGACTAAGTAACCTACTCCTATGTACTCCATAATTTTCGCAGGTTCGCAGTTTAAATTAGAAAATGACAGCCTTGAAGTCCTCAAAATCCCCTAGGGCACCAAAAACCCACAACCCAACCCTTCATCAAGCCTTGACCCCCTCATGAACTTGGAAGCACAAATTGCAGACCCAGTCTGCTCCTACAACCTATTTGACCTCTAAGTTGACTTGTTTGGAAATCATATCAAGGGGGAAAACCCTTTCTGAGTGGTGGACTCATAGTTGTACTACCAAATTGGACCTTGGTTGTCTCTTGGCTAGCAGCATCCTATATCGACAAGTAGAACTACTTTGTTTTCTCCCAAGGTGTCAAAATCCTAGAAATCACACCATAGATAATTCAGAAATAATTGGTGTACCCTTCTCCCCTTGACCTTCTATAGTTCACTGACACCACCCTGATGTATTATTTTTCTACTCTCCCAGCCACTGAGAAACAACCCTTCTTGAAAATGATCCTATCTCCTAGGTTAGAAGCCTTGCTTGTTGTTGATAGCTTCCCCATCGCCATCTATGTAGAGCTTGTCCAACCTATCTTGTCCATCATTACTCACCTGCTAGGAGAAGAGGATGCCAACATAGCCAATCAATGCACCGCGTGCTTCCTTAAGCAAATGCTACAACCTAGTTGTGTACTTAACATCCTAATTGACTTGTCTAAAGCCATTAGATTCAAAATGCACCACTTCTCCACCACTTCATACTTTAGATACAACTCCTTAGTGTTTTATATTTTTGTATACTCTCATGTTGAAGAATTTGAATGTTTGAGCATGAACTTGGTCTCGGAGGATAGAATAAGAAACTCAGTCTTTGATTGGGATGTTTCTATTAGAAAAAGACCAAACTCTGAGAACTGTTCACAATTCATCTCCACCTATATCACCATTACATATAGGATCATTCATGATGTGTCTCCTCTGAGGGTTATCCCCCAACAGAAATAACTTCTCCAACTCAACAAGGACACTAGGGTAGGGGACTCATATTTGTTTAAAAACCACATAGATATTAGAATTTATGGGTGTGAGCTTCCCCCTGACACTTACATGTTTTCATTCCTATGAGGATTTTTTTTTTTGAATTCATTAGGAAAAGTCTATATATAGATCAACTTCATTTTCTCCCTTCAAAGAAGGGGCATTTTTTCAAATTGGGAATGCCTGTGGGGCATTTCATTGTTAATGTTAGGCAGGATTTCAAGGCGTCCGAGGCCTTGCTCGAAGAGATGAAATTTGGCCTGGGAGAGATCTGGCATTATGACAAAAAAGGAAAGAAAATATCAAGGCTTTGACTTATTTAGATGTGTCTAAATCTAAGGTGGAATGGAAAGCTAACATTGAATCATGGCCACTTAATACAGAGATGTAGATTGAGACTCTAGCACCTAAAGGAAAATCACAAAAGAGTCCTGTGGGCCAAATTGAAGATACTGAGATGGTAGATACATCCTCATCTAAAAAGTCCAAGAATCAGGAAACAAAGGAAGAAGAATTGGAAACTAGGCTAGTGGCGATAGGCCCATACCAACTAGGTTTTCATGTCTCATTGGAAGATCTGTCATAGTCTATTATCTCATCTTCTTCACAAATAGTTGTTTTAGGTACAAAAACTAGTACACCAGTCACAGGATCAAGTTGTACTACTAGAAAGACCATTGAAGAAATAAATAAGAAAGTGAGGGAGGAGATGCAAGAATAAATGGCATCCCATTTAGCCCCATAACACACCAAGTTGCTAACGACAACGGATTTGGAGAGGAACCAAATGAAATTCTTCTTGCGACATCCTCAAGCCTAGTCTTTTCCTTTAGGTTCACAATTCAAAGCCCTAGATGTGTCTTTGGATTTGGAAATTGTTCCCCGCCTAGACAAAATGAATTTCCATAGACAGGTTGGGGAAATGTTTTACAGTGAGCTAAATAGGGATGTCTTGACCATCAGCAAGGTAGAAACACTACTAGAGAAAGCTAAAAATAGGCCAAAGCAAGAGAAATCCAACTCCCGAGCCCTTCACATACAAAATGAAATCTTCAAGGAGTTGGTGGTAAAGCTTAGGGTGAGTCTAGAGGAAAAGTTAACAATTGAGGCTCTACTCAAGAGTTCTCAAATAGAGATTCAAGAGCTAAGGCATAAGATGAAGATTCCAAGCAGTGAGCATGTCCAATCCAAGGAACTAGGGAACTTTGAAGAAAAAAAAGAGATTATAGCCAATGAGATTGATTCACATACATGTGTAGTCATCATTCCCGAGGAACCCCAAAACCCTGCTGAACTTCATCTTTTGGAAGGGAACTGAAAAAGGTACAAAGCGATTTAGAGGCTGCCTATAAAAACTTAGCCCATAAGGAGAAACAAGTAGAGGTCAACAAGACTAATGATGAGATCCTCAGCAAGGACCATGGGCACCTCACTAGCATAGAAATACCATATCACGTGGGTTCATATTGGGGGATATATTTTGAGGGGGAAAATGACATAATATATTAGGGGATATATAGGGGGTATAGGATTTTTAGATTGGAAGGTACAAAGAATGGAGCTAAAATTTAATGAAAAATATAAAGGCATATAAAACATGTTAATGAAAAAATGGATACCTACAATATCTAGTGAAAGTAGGGGTATTTTAAATTGGGAAGGTGTGTTGGGTTCATATTGATCGGGGGTTAAATAATGTGTTTTTTGAAGGTATTTTCCAATATGTAATCAAATTAAGGGTATTGTTTAATATGCCATGAACGCACGTGATAGGTCAGAGGTTCATTGAGTGAAGCCCCCATGGGAAGGACCTATAGGAAGCTAAATAATAGATCTCAAAGCTAAAGAGTAAGTTGAAAGGGAACATGTCACTATTGTGGGCTAAAAAACTGGTGTGGCATGAAATCATTGAAGAAATAGGGAGGAAATGGGAATTTATAACCATGATGCATGAGCACAAAGTGGTGATCAAATAATTTGAGTACTCTATCTTATCAGCTAAGGAGGACAGAGTAAAGAATTCCCATATTTCTCAAAAGTTCATCAAGTTTGTAAATGAGAGGTCACTTAGTGAACTGAGGTCTATTGATGTGGTAGACAGAGTGGGGGCCATCATGGAGATCACTAAGATGATCCAAAAGGAGGAAGACAGATTCAAAGATGAAGAATGTTTGGGGGTGGGGGCAAGAAATATATAAGCTTTAAATGTGGAATTTGAATCACTGATAAGGGAAGGATTGCCTAGCTGTTGGGAATTGGGTTAGCTAAACACTTGGGATCAACACAAATAATGACTAGTAGAGGCCAAAAGAAGAGAAAACTCCTCCCATGAGAAGACTACCACTCTAAAGGAAAGAACAATGGTAAACTATCTCAAGAAGGACTTCTAGTTGCTTTAGTTGGTAAAGATGCTATTCAGGGCTAGGCTGGCCTATTCAGACTTAACAAAGCTAAAGATCTCACATTATTGTTTCTTCTAGTATTCAAACCCAAATCCAGTGTTGTGGTAGAGATGTCAACAATTCATTGATCCACCTATGCCCTAGATCACCGACCCCATGATGCAACCTCCACCTCCTTCCAGGAAAAACTGAATATATTGTAGATTGTGTTGATCACCACACTGTTATTTTAACTTCTATGTATATATTTTATTTCTCACTCAGTTATGTTTTCTGTTACTAACTATGCCACAGAGCACACTTAATTTTGACATGGTGACTCTTTGTAATAAAATCAAGAAAGAATATTTTTGTAATGAGTTCTCCTTCATAAGCCCTATAAAGATCGTAAGATGATATTTTAAGAGGGTTCAAAACATTTTGAGAATTTTTCTTTCTAATATAGAAGCATTGTGCATTGTTGATGTGTTATTTCTATGATGAAGATTAATACAAGTTTTTTGGTGATTCTGTCTCACTCAAGTTTGTAGTATGTGTTGTTTCTATGCTACTTTCATATATGTTCCATTTTCCTCTCAGATTGTATCATAAGTAGTTGTCGGATGTTTTTCTCATGAATGTATGGATTCATTGAAGTCAAATATTGATGTATAATGCCTGTATAGACATGGAAATTATAACTTTAAATGTCACACTATGTATCTTTTCATCTCATCCTCCATCTCTACTTAACCCATTTCATCTCATTTTCGCTGCATAGGATTCCTAGAGATAAGCCCCGTGTACTGAATTTCCTTCTTGTTTAACTCTTCTGTCCCATATACTACAATGGATTTTTAAACTCCAAACCTAAGTGATGAATTCCGCTGTATATTTTCATTGATGTTTATGTGAGTTTATTTTTCATCTAATTGTTATGCATTTCCTTTAGAGGAGGGTTTTGAATCACCTCTATTCCATGGCATATTAAGTACTAAGTGTGTGTGAAAACTCTTGAAAACCTATAAGCACTCATCTATGATTTCCTATGCATTGGTTTTTGCTCCAACCCAGGTGTTGTCTCTAAGGGATTCATTCCGACCACAACAGTACCTGGCCAGGGTCATCCATCAAAGTCCTAGAGCTTTCGAAACCCTTCTATCCATTTTCCTTCCTTGAAAACGCATGGAGGATAATTTCTATAGGTTTTCACATTCAACTCCTATTCTCTCATGGGTCTCACCTTCTCTGGTTACTATTGGTTATTTAAAACCCTCTTATTTTATAATATCCCTAGTCTTTCCTTCTAGAAAGGGTCTATTAAATGCAGAGCTGAGGTTTGATTTTTCTTCAAAACCAGTGATCAAAAAATTCTCAGAGCCAATCCATTAGAATTTAAAATCAAGACACCAATTATACATTGCTTGAGTCCCTCACTAGCCCACAACCCTCAACTTATAAGAATGTCTTCCAGTCCTCCCGCAAACCCATTTTATTGAAAAGTAGGAAAGGTAACTTCTAGGGGTTTTATGGTACTTATCAGGAGATCCACCTGCAGGAGGGTTTGGTCTAGAAAAATCATTGTAAAACCATGACTTTCTTGTTGTGTTGTGACCACTTTTCATAGATATTTCCTTTCTAGTAAACCATTTCGAGCCTCCAAACCACCAAATGCACATCCAAATAATAGATACTTCTCAAAAAAAGCCATTGTGACAACTGGGGATCTAGCTTAAGGACTAGCCTTGGCTAGATTTTACTGAGTAGGCTCTAGTCCCCAAACTAGCCAAAATTTCCTCTGGTTCTAGCTCCAACTTGATAAACTCCTTTCGACTAACCATTTTTATCCTAGTAAGTAATAAAGTTTTAACCTTTTCCGCCCACAATAAACCACATAGATCCCTTCTTGTGTTGGAGAGTTGGAATTGTTTGTCTAGCTAGTGGTCAAAAGGTCAAAAGTGTGTTGCCATTGATGTGAGAAGTCATGCTGGGAGATAAAGTTCGGTAGTTGGAATTTGCTGACATTTAACAAGCGTGTTCGTATTGATGTCAGCCAAATTAGCATGGATGTATGTGCTAACATGATGTTAGGCAAGACAACATTGATGTCTACTAGGTTATCTATGATAGTAGGAAATGCTAGCATTAATGTGCCTGGTGTATCAAGCTCAGGGGGAGTCCCATGGTTGTTGTTGTCTTTGGTAGGGAATCACCATAGTAGTAAGCTTATTGGATAAGCCATCAAATGATCACTATGATGGTTGGGAGTCCCAAAATTTGGAGGAGATTCTACCTAAAGAGATCAACTTAGATATTCTTGGAGATAAAATAGTTGGTTAGTGATAGAAAATAGATTTCCAATGGTATGTGGAAGTCCAATAATGGATCTCTGGACCAATAGTTATTGGTAGTCGAAGTAAGAAACTTGAAGTCCTTATAAGTAAGCTGCATTTCAAAAACAGGGAAGCAAGATGAAATTTCAGAATCTCAGAAATCTAGATGGTCAAAGTATTGGAGGGCCAGAGTCTCAGTCAGTCGAAATATTAGAGCACAATGAAAATTGGAAGAAATCTGAATATCGGATCCCCTCGGAACATTGGAACTTCAAAATTTCAGAGGTCAGAGTCTCAGGGCCTTCTAAGGTCAGAATATCAGAACCCATCAGAAATTCAGGCTTTTCTAATTTATTGAGTTCTTATTATTGAATCCTTTTGAAAGCACTTAGGTTTATTGGGAGCAAGAATTTCAAAGGAAATCACTTGCAAAACCAAGGGATGAGGAACCCTTTCTCTCTCCTCAAATAGGACACATGGCAACAATTGATTTCCCTCAAAAGCTAACAGTGTCAGATGACATCAAAATGACATCGTTGTACAGAGGACATGTGGTGGTCTATTTTAACATTATTGGGTGGCCTAATGGGGAAAATCTAGATGAGATGTGTCACCACTAAGGAGATGACACATGGGGTTGTTGATGACAACATGATGTCACCCTAGAAGTATATCGGAGAATTAAGATTTCGTAACTCCTTCGTAAATGAAATATGAAAAAGTTCCTATTTAGGGAGCTCTGATGTAGATTGGAATTTGATCGTGGAGACCCAAAGAACCAAAGGAATAGAGAAGATAACACAAGGAGATAGGCCCCCATCAGATCTTGAATGGCTTAGCACCAAAGTGTTATGGAGACTCCATGTGGGTATTTCAGAGGTCGAAGATTTCATTACTCTACTGTAAATGCAATTTGAGAAATGTTCTTATGCCAGGGAGCTCTGATGTTGAATGGAATTTTTCCGTAGAGCCCAAAAGAACCAAGGGCGAGAGAAATAACACAAGAATATAAGCCCCCAGCAGAATCCAGAAGGGCTTAGCACCGAAGTGCTATGCCACTAGCCACACACACCCAGTCCTATGGTGGAAATGCAATAAGGGGAGAAGAAAAAGGGGTTAAAGGCCAATATCAAAATCTCAAGGTTTTGTAATGTCCTTCCTTAATAAAGTTACAATATGCAGGGCTTCTGAATTCCAATACAATGGTGTATGAAGTTGCTGGTCACAACACCCAGACCTATGGTGTAAAGCAATAAAAGGCCAAAGAAAAAGGGGATAAAGGCTAATTAGAATCTCACAATTTCATAACATTCCAATTCAATAAAGTTAGGATATGTGAAGCTTTGAAATTGTAGCACAGAGGTGTATGGAATATGAATGAGTCGGAAACTAAGTAAATGTGCTTAGTAGAGTTGGTGTCATAGGAGAAATGGCATATGCAGAGATCATCGAGTCAAGGAAGTGAGGACCACAATTGTATAGATGCTTCAATGGAGTCAATTGTGACTTACATATCCAAGAGACAGTGATAGAGAGGACCATAGTTGCAGAAGATGAAATAATGGAGTATATCATGAGGTGAAACAAGCCATCCCTGATTTTGCTTGCATGATACGAGGAATTGAACAAAGATCAGAGCCTTGAGGATAGGATATTTGTTCAAAGAAAGGACAAGTACCTTGTTGGAGTGTTTAGGTAGACTAAGAATTCATGTCTCAGCATGGGAACACTCAGGTTCCCATTCCCATGTTTAATGCAACGATAGAATTCAAGGAATAGATGCAACAACAGGATGGAGAATCCATGTAGGAGTACACTTGGGCAATGTGAATGGAAGAGTGATAGCTGACATAGAAAATATTGATGACACACACAAGGAAAGGTTCCACAAAATGATCATTGTAAGTCTTACACATATTGATCTTACTGCCTATGTTTTAGTGAAACAAAACCAAATATCGTAGTTAAGAAATGTGGGGAAAGAAACATTGTTTCTAGTGAGTTGTGTGGAGAGCTCTCTGGGTGTGAGTGTGATGTTGAGGAGAGGTTGAGTGAGCCTATGCTGCAGAGAGAGGAAGAGAGTGCCTATGTAGAAGAAAAATGGCTAGATTGTGCTAGTGATGTTGTGTGAGGACGAGTGAGCTAGTGCTGCTGTGAGAGGCTGAGAGAACTTGTGGAATAGAAGGGGCCGAGTGTTGAGTGAATGATGTTGAGAACATACAACCAAGAATAATAGAGTGTTGTGTGGGTTGTCATTTAGTGAATGATGTTGAGCAGAATAGTGGATTGGTGTAAAGTGAGAAGAGGACAAAGAATGCTGCATGGGCCAAGGGATGAGGATAAGGAAGAGATGAAAATAGGCAGAGAGGCTTCCAATTACTGTGAGCAATATGTTTTGTTTTGAGTGTGGGTTGGAGCCTGAATAAAAGAAGTTGGTGCTTCCATCTCTAGTGGGTGTCGAAGAAGTCTTGGGGGTTGGTGCCTCTTGAAATCTGGTGTTCCATAAATCCAAGGAGCTCGAAGTTGGTTCTTGCAACAAATCCATGAAGTTGGTGCTTCAAATCGTGCTTCGCTTAGGCTGACCAGGTGTCTGCAAAAGGAGGGATTTGGTGCTTCCTGCTAGTGGGTGCTAGCAAACAATCAAAGAGAGTTGGTGCTTCCTATGAATGGTGGCTCACAAAAAAATTGATGTAATAGAGTGGTGCTCTAATTTTTACATCAATAACAACAACAACCTTAGGTGGTTCTTTTATCGGAAGAGTTTCATGTTAAAACTTCGTGTCTCATATGTTTGCTTCTCATGGTGTGTATTCTTGTTGTTGATAAGGATGATGTTAGGGTTTGTTGATGTTTTCTCTCATATAATGGATGCCAAATTTGAATGAGAAAATATAAATTGGCATAAAATTCAAAACTAGCCTTAGTACTAATTCACCCCCTTCTCAATATTAACATTGTTTCTAACAATTAACTTCTAGAAAGTAGATCAAAGGGAAACAATGGCTAATCAAGTTTGGCTAAAAAAAGAAGGAGCTCCATCTTTAATTGGATCAGACTATGAGATTTGGAAGATCAGAATGGAAACCTACTTGATGGTAGTCATTGAAGACATTTGGTTGTCTATGATATATGGAGAGAGGAATGAGTTTAATACAAAATCCAAGGAAATCATCATGAAACGGTTATCTAAGTCAGATGTTGATAGAGTGAGGAATTTTGATTCAGAAAAGGAAATGTTGGACATATTTCAACGTTTATATGGAGGAGAAAGTTACACAACTCAAGGGGAGGTCAAAGAGCGTGCTGCTCAAGTAGTGAACTAGAACATGTAGCTACTAGTGGTAAGAAGAAAAGAGAGAAAACAATGAAGGCATATAAAAGGAAAGATGCTCAAAATATTAAATATATTTCTTCTTGTGAGCAAACTACTGATATTCACTCCAAGGATGATGAATAAGAAGACCTAGATGAATGGCCATGTGACTCAGAAGGAAAGCTACTGCTTTGTGGTAAATGTAAAGAAATGGGTCATTCATTATCTAGATGTTCATGTGAATCACTTGAATATAGAGATAACGATTCATCTAGTAGTAGTAATGGAGATATACCTACTTTAGTAGCAATAGAAAATGAGGGATATTCTGAAGAAGAAGAGAGTATATCTAGTAAAGAGAATAGGGGTATCACTAGAAGTGATGAAGATGGAATACTCCTTAGACCCGTGGAATATTCCATGGACACAGAGATGGATTTAGATCTCTATGGTAGATCATCTAACACATCTAATAGTGAAGAAAAGGATATATATTAAAGGATCTATTTGAGAAAGAAGTTGTTCTCTTCTCTAAAACACATCAAGGAGCTATCAGAAGCAAATCTTAAGCAAAAGGAGCAGTTGCACAAGTATGAGCTTGAGAATTATAAGTTGAGAAAAACAATAGTTGATCTAAATGTTCAACAAGAAAAGACTACTAGATTGAATGGGAGGCTAACTATTCAGCTAGATGAAAGAGAAGATCACTGTGAGAGACTACAAGTTGAATTAGTCTCATTGAGACATGATATAGAAAATAAAAATAAATAACTGTCTCAACATCAAAATCTTGGGGATAGAAAGAAAGTATTAGATGAGATGATTTCCAATAAAACATCCCCTCTCATTAAGCTTGAATTGGGTTTCAAAGAAGAACTAATCTCCAAAATGGTAGCTCTAGGTTCCAAAAACAACTGATGAAAATAAGTTGTTGAACTTCAGTAGCAGAAAGGAAAGAAACAATAATAAGGGAAGAAAAGGCAACAATAAAATGGAAAGCAACAACAAGGAGGAGAGCAGGGGAAGAGAGCTAAGAGATTGCAAGAAAGAGTGCAAGGAATTCATGCAAATTTTCATGGATGACACAAGAAGAATCAATAGAGGTCCTTTCCCCCTTAAGCACAAAGCCCTCATAAAAAATATAACTTTTGTCATCAAAGGCATTTTCATGGTTATTGTTTTCCTTGCAATAATTTTGGACATAAAGACATAGATTGTAGATGTAATGCAAGAAAATAAGATATGTTGGGAAGCAGAATGCACAAAGTAGCCAAGAGTAAGCATGTTGGTAGTGATATGATTTTTGACAATAATGTTGTCAAAAATAGTAACTCCTTTTCCCCATCCAGTGCTATGTCAAATGCTACAATTGTGGAAATATTGGGAACAATAGAGTGAGCTACAGATATGAGAAGAAAAATAATTCTTCTCAACGTATGCATACAAATATTGAAGCTTGGGTTGTGAAGACAAAAAGGAACAAAAGAGGAAAATAATATGACCTTTTCTTCAGTTCTCTATGTCAAAAGAGAAAGTTGAAAAAAGGAGGAATAAATGAAAATAAAATGAGGAAGAATGATCCTATTACCCTTGTGGTGGACCCCTCTATAAGGTAGAAAGGTGGTAAGAATATTCGGGTGAAGAAAGAGGAGGTGAAGGAGAAGTGTCCTCCAGCCATGTGCAGCCAAGATAAAGCCTAAGCATGGGAAAAGAAGAAGCAGGAAAGTAATGCTTCTATCAGGACTCAACCATTGAAGGTATTGAAGAAGAAGGAATATGATCTACTCAAGGGGAGTAGATCCTCTATTCCTCTTCAGTAAAAGAAGATAATTGCCTCAAGGGAGGCCTAATAAGTCAGATGCATGCATAAAATCTCATACAAATGAGATGCATCTAAACAATGAAGGTATGGTTGAGCCCCCTTGCTGATTAAAATAATATGTTTGTTTATTTAAAATGTATCAACATTGAAAGATAGAGGTGAAGTCTAGCCAACATGATTTTAGGTGGAGTACACAACAACATTTTATGTTGTGAAAAGAAGATGAGCTATTGTAGGAGCATGGAATGAAAAAAGGTCCAAAGCCAAGTCATGTCCACAGGATCTATCCTCACGCAAATGAAGGAGTGGATGTAGGATATCAGAGGGCATTGGATCATAGGGAGATACTTTGATAGCAATAGCAGAAAATAATTTTTAGCCTTAGGAAGAAAGATTACACATGGAATGAAAGATTTGCATCTTTGGTGAAATACCCTTGTTTTGGTTAAGATTGTGAATTTGATTTTCCCTAGTAGTCTTGTGTCCATAAAGCACAGTGGTTATAATATTTAAATGTCCCTATTGATATCGCTATATCAATTGTTGGTCTAAGTTCACACATGGTAGCCTTTGTGTGTAAGTGGACATTTTTTTTTAGAAAGAGATATAAGATGTTGCCTAGTATAACATCTAATTTGTATCAATTTCTTGGTGCAATTGGTATTATTTAAGCAACAATCCCTATTGAAGAAGTATGCTATCAAGGGGAGAAGTGTTTAATATTCTCAAGAGAAGTGAGCATAGAGGATGAAGCAACAACAAAAATGAACAAAAAGCTCAATGCATCACTAATGGGTGGTAATTACAACAACAAAAATACCATGAGAAAATTTAATTGGTACCATTTTTTTTAATTGGTACAAAAGATGCATTGGCAGAAACAATATTTAGCTAGCATCAATCAGGTCTCTAGAACTGGAGGTTTATCAAAATGGAGGAAGTATATATTTAGGAGGAGCATGTAACATAGGTCCATTTTATACAATAGAAACAACTATTAACCCTTGAAGAGAAGTCTGCAGAGCAGAATGCATAACAACAACTAGACCCTCTTCATTGACAATTGGTGATTGCATGGGGAAGAAGAAGAAACTTGTAACCCTTTTCCATTGATTTCAAATGGGGAGAGTAACTTGTACTAGAGAACAAGTTGTTATGGCCCAAGTAGAGGAAATAAATCCATTGGTGGCTCATGCAATGAGATGTGTGGAAGAAGCATGAGGATTGGCCATCGATGTGGAGAAGTGAAGAGGTGTTTCCATCAAGGCCAAAGGGGGAGATTGATGGAAAGTTGGCATTGTCAGTCTGGCTAGTGGTCGTAAGTGTGTTAACATTAATATCAACAGGCATGCTAGGAGATCAAGCTGGGAAGTTGGCATTTCCTGACAGTTAACAAGTGTGTTGGCATTGATTTCAACCATTATCATGGATGTATGTGCTAAAATGATGTTAAGAAAGACAACGTTGATGCCCACTAGGCTAGATATGATAGCAGCAAATGCTAGGATTTATGTGCTTTGTGTATCAAGCTCAGGGGGAGTCCCATGGTTGTTGTAGTCTCTAGTAGAGAATCACGATAGTAACAATATTATTGGAGAAGCCATAAAATGATGGCTATGATAGTTGGAATTCCTATACATTGGAGGAGATTATGCTTCAAGAGATCAACTCATATACTCTTAGAGATAGCACAATTGGTTAGTGCTTAGAAATATATTTACAGCTGTATGTGGAAATCCAATAATGGATCTTAGGATCAAAAGTTATTGATATTTGAAGTAAGGACCTTGAAGTCCTTAGGAGTAGGCCAATTTCGAAACAAAGGAAGTTGGCCAAAATTGTAGAATCTCTGAACTTTGAAGGGCTAGAGTCTTGGAGGGTTGGAGTCTTAGTCAGCCAAAATATCAAAGCAAGCCAAATATCAGAAGTAGGCCAAATATCAAATCCCCTTAGAAATTCAGAACTTCAGAATTTCGAAGGTCGCAGTCTCAGGGCCTCAGAAGGTTGGAATATCAGAATTTCTCAGAAATTCAAGATTTACGAATATTGTAAGTTCTTATCACTGAATTATTTGGAAAGCATTGAGGGTTGCGAGGAGTAGGAATTTCAAAGGGTTTTTCTTGCAAAACAAATGACCGAGGGACCCTTTCTCTCTCCTTAAAAAGGGCACATGGAAGCAATTGATTAGCCCTCATGCTGACAGTGGAAGATGATGTCAGCTTGACATGGCTGTAGAGAAGACATGTGGAGTTTGTTTCAATATTATTGAGTGGCCTGATGAAGAAAATCCATGCGAAATGTGTCACCACTAAGGAGAGGCCACGTGGGGTTGATGATGACAACATGATGTCACCCTGTAAGTATGTATGAGATTGGATATTTCACGAATCCTCTGTAATTGAAATTTGAAAAAGTTATGATTCAGGGAGTTCCAATGTAGATTGGCATTTGGTCGTGGAGATCCAAAGAACCAAGAGCGTAGAGAAAAGAGCACAAGGATATATGCCCTTGGTAGATCCGGAAGGGCTTAGCACTGAAGTGCTATGGGGACATCACATGGGTTTTTCAGAGGTCAGATATTTCAGAACACTACTATAAATGAAATTTGAGAAAAATTATGATACCAAGGAGCTCTGATGTTGAAAGGAACTTGGTCGTAGATCCAAAAGAACAATGGACGAGAGGCATAACATAAGAATATAGGACCCCAACAAAATCTTGAAGGGTTTATCACCTAAGTTCTATGCCACCATTCACAACACCTGGTCCTATGGTGGAAATGCGATAAGGGGTGAAGAAAAAGGGGCTAAAGGCTAATATCAGAATCTTAGGATTTTGTAATGTATCATGTTAATAAAGTTACGATATGTAGGGCTCTGAAATTCCAATATAGTGGTGTGTGAAGATTTCAGTTATAATACCTAGTCTTATGATGTAAAAAATAAAGGGCAAAAGAAAAAGGGGCTAAAGGCCAACTGAAATCATGTGATTTTGTAACATTCCAATTTAATAAAGTTGCGATATGTGAAGCTTCGGAATTACAACACAATGGTGTATGGAAAATTAATGAGTCAGGAGCTAAGTAAATGCACTTAGTAGATTTGGTTTCATAGGAGTAATAGTTACTGTAGATATTGTTGAGTCAAGGTAGCAAGGAACAAGATTGCAAAAATTATTCAGTGGAGTTAGTGGAAACTGCCATAGGTAGGAGATAGTGACAAAGAGGACCAAAATTGCACAGGATGAAATAATGATGTCTGTCATGAGCTGAGACAAGCCATCCATAATATTTCTTGCATGCTACAAGGAATTGAACGAAGATTAGATCTTCTGGGAAAGGAGATTTTTTCATAGAATGACAAGTGCCTTGTTGGAGTGTGCAAGTTGACTGAGAATTCATGTCTCAGCATGGGATCGCTTAGGTGCCCATTCTCATGTTTAACGCATCGACAAAATTCAAGCAAGAGGCGCAATAGTAGGATGGAGAAGCCATGCAGGAGTACACTTAGGTAGTGTGAATGGTAGATTGATGGCTAACAAAGACAATATCGATCATTGTGTTTTAGTGAAACAAAACCTAAGATTATAGTTGAGTAATGTGAGGAAAGCGATATTGTTGCCAATGAGCTATGTGGAGTGCTCTGTGGGTGTGAGTGCACTGTTGAAGATAGGCTAAGTGA
The DNA here is from genome assembly GCA_000404065.3 of Pinus taeda. Taxonomy (NCBI): domain Eukaryota; kingdom Viridiplantae; phylum Streptophyta; class Pinopsida; order Pinales; family Pinaceae; genus Pinus; species Pinus taeda. The sequence goes on along the minus strand of APFE031043837.1, from coordinate 173,042 downwards.
ACCTATTCTACGGAGAGAGGAAATGAGTTCATATGCAGAAGAAAAAGGCCCAGAGTGTGCCAGTGATTTTGTGTGAGGTTGAGTGAGGGAGCACTTCTATGAGAGGATGAGAGAGCCTATGGAATAGAAGTGGTCAAGTGCTGAATGAATGTTGTTGAGAGCAGAAGGCCGAGAATAGTAAAGTGTTGTGTGGGCAGTTAGTTAGTGAATGTTGTTGAGTGGAACATTGGGATACTACAGAGTGAGCAGAGAAAAGAGAATGTTGCATGGGCTAAGGGCTGAGGAGAATAAAGAGATGAAAACAGGTAGAGAGGCTGCCAATTATAGTGAGAAGTATGTTTTATTTTAGTGTGGGTTGGAGCCTGTATACAAGAAGTTTGTATTTCCATCTCTAGTGGGTGTTTGAGAAGTCTTGGGGGTTGGTGCCTCCTGCAGGTTGGTGCTTGCATAAATCCAAGGAGCTATAAGTTGGTGCTTGCAACAAATCCATGAAGTTGGTGCTTCCTATGAGTGGTGGCTCATAAACAGATTGATGTAATAGATTAGGTTGTCTCATTTTTACATCAATAACAATAACAAGCTTAGGTGGTTTTTTTACTGAAAGGGTTTCCACTTTAAACCTCTATGTCTCATGTGTTTTCTACTCATGATGTGTATGCTTTTATTGGTTGATATGGTTTTTTAATGGTCCTCTCATATAATGGATGTCAAATTTCAATGAGAAAAGATAAATTGACATAAAATTTAAAATTATCCTTAATAATGATTCACCTCCCACTCAGTATTAACATTGTTTCCAACATCTTGCATAGTAAACAAAGATTAAACAATGTTTCATAGGATTTAGGACCATCCTCAACCGCATAATTTTTTTATTAAAACCTTGAGATTGTGCATATTTCCATTCTTGGTCATAGCTTCTAGTTAAGCTGACTCAATCTAAAAACTGTACCATCAAATAATCCATTCTACAACAAACACTAGTTGCCTCTTGTGGTAACTCCTTTACTCCATGGCTCCTCCTTATCAAAATCCCCTCCATTGTGTTATGAAGTTATGTTAAGCCATTGTGATTGAAAATTTATTTCCATAGATCATTCTTGTGGGGGAATGGTGGCATAGATGGCATCAAAGTATTCCTAGTTTTTTCGGGAATCTATTGGGAAAGAGGCAGCCTTGGTTGATTTATGATTTTGATATCATGTGATTATAATTCCCATAATTATTCCCATGTTTATATTATGAATAGGTAATGCTAAAGGATGTATCAATAGTATGCATGCATTATGATTTGCAACATGTTGGGATAAACATGAATAATTGAAGAAATCACAAACCTAGGATTTGGGTTGTGTATGGACATGGTGAAGTGTGATAAAGACACTAGAGGCATAGTTTCTTGGGGTATGTGGATAGAGATAATGAGGTATCAATATTTTTAATATTGTTGTCTACATGTTTTATTGTGCCATGTGTAGTGTGTACATGTTGTACTGTACCATGTGTGTTTATTGTATTGTATCATGTGTTTATGTGTGTGTGTGTGTGTGTGTGTGTGTGTGTTTTGCTGTACATTGTATATGTGCATGGTTCATGTAATATTTTGGGACATGAGGGTATGGTATTATTTGGACCCATTTGATGTGTAATGTGTTGGGAGAGGAAGGCATGTGACTATTTAAGCTTTTGTGATTAGAAAAATAGGTATGAGTCTATCTCGACCAATTTTAAGATAGATGGGACACCTGTAATTGTAGGATGCCTAGGTATGTGAAGGTTCAAGGTACACCTATATTATTATTGAAAAAATACTATCAAGGTTGGCAGTGCCCATATTCATGGGGTAGAAAATGGGAATATGTATTCGTAAGTCCCATATACATCCACCACTAGGTGCTTGATAGAGTGGGGAAATCGATCATGTGCATGGGAATGCAAGGAGAAGAGAAGGAACTTGATACTTTCCAGATTTGGGAAACCAATCCAATGTTTGTATGAGTTCAAACTGAAGAGAAGGCACTAGATGATTTCCAAAGTTGGGTAACCAATCCAATGTGTGTACAAGATCAAATAGAAGGGAAGGAATTGGATGCTTTCCAAAGTTGGGAAACTGATTTGGTGTGTGTATGAGGTTGAACATAAGAGAATGAATTTTATGATTACTAGAATTGAGAAATTGATCCACCCTATGTGTGAGAGGAAAGAAAGTCATTGGTGTCTTTCCAAGTTTGCAATCTGACCTAGTGTGTGTAAAATAAAGAGAAATCTAAAGGTGAGTATGAATACTTCATTGTTTTATATTATTTTCCAAATTATGAATGTGAATCAATTTTCTTATTTATGATAGTTGTATATGAGCTAATTTGATTTTATATGTTAGGACGAAAAATGAAATTGCAATGTTCACATCATGAAAGAGAAGTTAATGAGGCATGAGTTAAATCATCACAATTTCCTTATGGTTCAACTCATTGAGATTTATGTGCTATGATGTAGGGAAGTATGAAATTTCCTAGTATTGGTGGATGCACTTGGATGAAAGGTGAAAAATAATATCTTGAAGATATCAGAGAACACAATGGCACACTGATTAAATATTTTAGGAAAAAAATTCATTGTGGGACACTAACACCCAATAGTGTCCATTAATTTCCATGAAGCATGCCATGACTGATATGAAAGTTTGGAGGTAGGGACTTGCCTCAATTATTAGACTCATCTGATGTGAGAACCCCTTGCCAAGGAATGGATCACTCAAGGGACTGAGAAGCAGAGAATGGGATGCCTTCTTGAAAATTGTAGCAAAAAAGGTTCAATTTGATTTAGCCTTGGTAAAATTGAGAAAATTCAAAATTTCCACATCAACAGACAACTTGGAGCCTGTTAACTAAGGTGACATGGCACTTTTCACTCAGTTAACTCAGTAAATTCAAGTTATAGGGCTTGGAGTTCAGTTATGCATGTGTGATTGCTAAATTTTAGTAATCTAGTTCAATTATTTCCATTGGTGCCCAATTAAACTAATTCTAACAATTAATAGAACTAGTCAGAGGTCAGTTGTGCGGTGGGACAATAGTCTAACTTAGAGATCATCGATTTAACTGATCAATCAATTCAAAATAGCTAGTCCATGCAAGGAATTCTAGTTCCTTAGCTATGGTGGAGATTACAAGGAAGTGTAGCATCAATTGTAGACTAGTATTGAGAGTACATGTGTTGCACATAATCACTGATAAATCCTTGGGAAATACACAATCAACTGGAGAAAAAATCCTAAAAATTAGGGGCCTAATTCTTCAATATTTGTGCAAGGAAATAAGAGCTTAGGTGGGGGCAAAAATTGACTAATTCTGGGACATAGCTTCTCATAGAGCAAAGAGAACAATTACTCTTTTGTAGGTTGAGCTCAAAGCTAGAGCTAGCAATTGTAATAGATTCTCTATTCATATGATTAATGCAAGAAGGATTAAAAGGTTTTTACCAGTTGGTTTCCACTAGATAGATATTTGTACTTGTGTATGCGATTGATGCATGTTTGCGAATGTTGTTCTAAATTTTGAATTAATTTTGCAGAGCAGTAGAGTAGAATTGTGTCTCTTGATTATATTCAATTTATTGAGAAGTTGCAACTATATCACCATATTTCTACATGGTATTAGAGTAGGATTCACATTAGAACAATAAATTTGAAGTTGTTCCACAAGAGGTTCAAATTTGCAGCTTCAATGTAGTAGTATCTCTTTAGAAATGGGAGAATGGCCTTCAACGAATTGAGATTAGAGTATGCCTTGGAAGGAAACTCAAATTTAATTTCCTGGAAGGATCACATGGAGGTATTTCTTAATGAGAATGGATTATTGGAATATGTCAAGACAAATATTCCAAAACTATGATCAATTGATGCCAAAAACCTAGCCTAATGGAAGAAAGATGTAGCCAAGGCGAGGAGAATAAACTTGGAGGGAGTGAGAGAACACATTGTCTCAAATATCCATGGGAAAGGAAATCCTTTCACAAAGTGGAAGGCAATAACAAAGCTATTCAAAAATAACAATGAGCATAGAAAACTAGCCCTCAAAGTAAAACTTCAAAACATTAAGATGCAGAAGAATGATATTATTCCGCAATATCTCACCAAATTTACAAAAGTTCAGGTTGAGCTTGAAGGGGTTGGTGTGAATGTTGCAGAAGATGACCTAACGAACCTAGCTCTTCTAGGCCTTCCCAAAAGCTGACATAGCTACCATGAATCAGTAAACGGGAGGGAGAAATTACTGAATTGGAACACTTATGGTATCATTTGGTACAAGAAGAGATCATGAGGAATATCAGAGATGGAAGTTTATCCAAGGGAGAGGATGAAGAGAATTTTATTTTTGTTGGAAAAGGAAATAATGGAAAATGGAAGAAATCTCAAACCAAGCCATATTGTAGCTAAGGGGGCAAGAAGAAATACTTGTCCAAAATAAAATGCTTCAATTGTCACGAATTTAAGCACTTTGATACAAAGTGTCCACACAAAAAGTGTAGCAAGAAGCACTTAGGAGGAGTAGTAGGTGAAGCATTGGCTTCACAATTTGAGATAGACTTCACCCTTATTGCATGCATGGACAACACTATCATGGGGAGTGTGTGGTCCTTGCACTCAGGTGCCTCATTCCACATGACAGGGTGTAGAGAGTTTTTTAGTGACCCAGAGGAGAAACATCTCTAGATGCATACTGAGCTTGGGGATGAAGGAAGGTACAGTGCTACCGAGATTGGTACAGTAACATTTAAGGGGGAGTCAGGATCCCCTCTTCACCTCAAAGATGTCATGTTTGTACCAGGATTGAAGAAGAACCTCATCTCTATAGTAGTTTTGGAAGACCATGGCTATGATGTAATTTTCAGTAAAGGGAAAGCCTTTATGAGACACATAGCTATTGTAAAGGTGAAGAATATCGGTGTTCGTGTGAAGGATCTATATAAATTTGATGTGGAATATTGCATTGCATTAAGAAGTAAGCCAACAAAAGTGCAGAATCACGATGTTGATGAAATGTGGCACAATGTATTAGGTAATTTTCATCATGGAACCTTAAAGATTATGTAGCAAATAACCACTAGCCTCCCTAAAGGATCACTTGAGAAATGGGATGTTTGCAAGGATTGTACATTGGGGAAGTATGTAAGATTCATATTCCATGATCAAGAAAAAAAAGCAAATGTAGTCTTGGAGAGAGTCCACTCTGATGTTTATTGACCCTTCTCGACAACCTCCACTATCAGACACAAATACTTTGTTATTTTTATTGATGATTTCTCAAGAAAGTGTTAGATCTTCTTCATGCAAAAGAAGGACGATACATTCTCAAAATTTGTAGAATTGAAGGCACTAGTTGAGAAAGAGACCGAGAAGAAGGTGAAGGCTCTCAGGAGCGAAAATGGAGATGAGTATGTTTGAAATGACTTCAAAGAATTTTGTACTAAAGAAGGAATTCAAAGAGAACTGATAGCTCCCCACAACCCACAATAGAATGGTGTAGCTGAGAGAAAGAATCAGAGCATTGTGGGAGCTGTGAGAGCTATGATACATGACCAAGGCCTACCACTGCATTTGTGGGAAGAGGTAGGTAACACAATAGTCTACCTGTAAAACTTAACTATCATAATTATTGGTATGATTACACCAGAGGAGGCCTTCTTCATGAGATATCCATATGTGTCTCATTTAAGAAATTTTGGAGCCTCTATTTACTACATTGTCTCCAAAGAATTGAGGAGGAAACTTGAGCCAACAATAGGGTTCATATTTTTTATGGGTTAAATCGAAACTCCACACAATTACTGGTGTACTTACCTTTCCATAGAATGATGGTTGTGCGAAAGGATGCAAATTTTGATGAGGAGAAAGAAATGAGATTCTCTTGAGAAGGAGATGTAAATCCCACTAGAAAAGGAGCTTTTAGCTCCAAAAGAGGAGCCTCAGGAAGTTGTGGAGCAACCAAAAATGGAGGATCAGAGAGGAGACATAGTGGAGACATCCACTCAAGTAGAACCATCTAGAGAAGGTATAAAAGAAACCAAGGAACCTAAAATATTGGTACAAGATGCGAGGGAGAATGTGGGAGGTTCTTCAAATTTTCTTAGGAAAATGAGGTCACTTGAGAGGAACACTAGGTACATGCTCTAATGACTGAGCTTGTAGAGACTAAGGCATCCTATTTTAAGCAACCAATTGAGAAACTAGTTTGGGTCGATGTAATGGTGGAAGAATATGAATCCATCATGAAGAACAATGATTGGGAAGTGGTACCAAGGTTGATAGATAAATAGATTGTGGATTTGAGATGGATATTCAAAGTTAACCATGCAACAAACATAAGCATAGAGAGGTATAAGGCAATATTTTTGGCTAAAGGATTCTCTCAAGTTCAGGGAATTGACTATGAGAAAACCTTTTCTCCCATAGCAAGGTATTCATCCATTAGATCAATTATTGCACTGGATGCACTGATGGGGTGGAAGATCCACCATATGGATGCAAAAACAAAATTTCTCATTGCTGTTATTAAGGAGGAAGTGTACATAGAGAAACCAGAAGGTTTTGAGACATCTGATCAGTAATATCATGTCTGTAGACTCTAACAAAAATTGTATGGTCTCAAACCAGCACCCCAAGCTTTGCACACTCAGATTGATAGTTATCTCACTAGATTGGGCTTCACCAAAAGTGAATCGGATGTGAACCTATCGTATTTGTTGAGTATGGAGCATGATTGTTTAGAGGTCTTTGTTTCTGTCGAATGTATACCCAGGAAGTTTGTACACCCCTCCATGCGGGGGGGTGTGGGGGGGACTTGTCCCCCCTGCGGGGGTTCGGGGGGGGCGATCCCCCCCAGCTGGGGGGTCCAGGGGCCAGCGGTCCCTCGGCAGGGGTTTCGGGGGTAGCGCCCCCAAAGCTAAAAACAGATGTAAAATTGCCTTGTAAAAGTATAACAATTTCTAGTCAATCTAGGCCGTTCATTAGGCAGATGATCTGATGGTAGAACTTATGTTTAGTTTAGGGTTTTTTTTCCCTAGAAGGCAACCGCTCTCTTGGTATGAGGGCATTGGATTTGAGGCTGTGTAATAGATGTGTATTCTCTGAGCGAGAAACAGAGAGGTGAGACTGCGAGTGAAAATAGAGGATATTATAATGGATCTGCTGTAGGTTGTGTTTCTTCATTTTTCTAGATAATAGAAATGAAGGACTGGTTGTTCTAGGTGGACGTAGCCCAAACTGGGTGAACCACGTATATATGTGTCTCTCTTGTTTTATGCATTTTTTGTGTTTATATTTCTGCAATATTTTATGTGTTCCATTGCTTCATAATATATAATTTTCTAACAACTGGTATCAGAGCCAAAAGTCTATTTGGCTGATAAACTCACAGGAAAGAAGTGTTCCTCGTTCGAGTGGGGAAAGATGGTAAGTTTAGGGTTGAGAAATTTAATGGCAAAAACTTCTTGTTGTGGAAGATGCAGATGGAAGATTATCTGTATAAAAAAGATCTATACCTACCATTGGGTGGAAAAACAAAGATGCCGATGGGTATGACATATGAAGAATGGGACCTTCTCGATAGAAAGGCACTTGGAACAGTACGGTTGTGCCCCGCAACATCGATTGCCTTCAATATTTCGAAGGAAACAATGACAGAGGGTTTGATTAAGGCGTTGGAGAAACTATATGAAAAACCCTCAGCCTCAAACAATGTATTTCTTATGAAACAGTTGTTTAATATGAAGATGTCGGAAGGTGGATCTGTTACAAACCATTTAAATGATTTTAATACTATTACAAGTCAGTTATGTTCTGTAGGGGTAAACTTTGATAATGAAGTTAGAGCTCTGTTATTCTTGTGCTCATTACCAGAAAGTTGGAATGGTTTAGTAATGGCCATTAGTAACTCTATTTTTGGATCTAGTACTTTAAAGTCTGATGATGTTTTTCGTGCTATCCTTAGCAAGGAAATGCAACGGAAAAGCTTCGGTGAGACATTGGGTAATGCTTTGAGTGCAGAGTCTAGGGGAAGAAAAATGGAAAGAGGAAAGAGCTTAGGATATCATAGTAAATCAAGGAAAGGTAAATCCAAGTCTAGATCGAGGATAGTGTGCTGGAAATGTAGAAAGAAAGCACACCTAAAGAAGGACTGTAGATCTTGGAAGGGAAAAGAAGGAGATGCACAACAATAAAACAATCATGAAGCAAATGTGACAGGTGAGGTGTTATAGTATGATTTGATTCTTTCTTTCGAAAATATTATTGATTCCTGGGTGGTAGATTCAGGGGACTCATTCCATGCCACACCTGATAACAAATACTTTCATGACTATGTTCAAGGAGATTTTGGACAAGTTCATTTGGGTGATGATAAACCCTGTAAAATTGTTGGAATGGGTAAGGTTCTTGTAAAACAGTAGAATTGAAACCAATGGCTACTAAAGGAGGTAAGGCATGTTCCAGATCTAAAGAAAAATTTGATTTCAATAGGGCAGTTAGGCGGTGAAGGTTGTGTGACAACTTTCACAGATAAAGCTTGGAAGGTCACCAAAGGAGCCCTGGTAATAGCAAAAGGCGAAAAGGTTGGTACATTGTATTTAGGCAATGGAATTTCTAACTCTGTTAATGCTTTAACTTCCAAAGGAGCAAATGCAGCATTATGGCATCATAGGCTTGGACACATGAATGAGAAAGGAATGAAGATTCTTCACTCAAGGAATTTGTTGCCAGGTTTGAAGAATGTTGATTTGGACTTCTGTGAGAATTGTATTTATGGAAAACAGAAGAGAGTTAGATTTCTTATGGTTGGGAAAGAAAAGAAGAATGAAAAATTAGAGCTTGTGCATACAGATGTATGGGGACCTACTCAGGTGTCATCTCTCAGTGGCTCTCGTTATTATGTTACTTTTATTGATGATGCAACTAGAAAAACTTGGATTTATTGTATTAAGAATAAATCTGATGTATTTGATACTTTTAAGAAATGAAAAGCTTTGGTTGAGATT
>APFE031043837.1:129127-156635 GCA_000404065.3 Pinus taeda | reverse complement strand
GGGGCTAGCGGTGTAAAAATCGATGTAAAATTGCCTTGTAAAAGTATAGTAATTTCTATCCAATCTGGGCCGTTCATTAGGTGGCTGATCTGATGGTATAACTTATGTTTAGTTTAGGGTTTTTTTTCCCTAGAAGGTAACCCCTCTCTTGGTATGAGGGCATTGTATTTGAGGCTGTGTAATAGATGTGTATTGTCCGAGCAAGAAACATAGAGGTGAGACTGTGAGAGAAAACAGAGGATATTTCAACGGATTTGCTGTAGGTTGTGTTTCTTCATTTTGTTGGATAATAGAAAGGAAGGACTGGCTATTCGGGGTGGATGTAGCCCAAAATGGGTGAACCATGTATATTTGTGTCTCTCTTGTTTTATGTGTTTTCTATGTTTATGTTTCTGCAATATTTTATGTGTTCCATTGCTCCACAATATATCATTTTCTAACAGTATTTTGGTAGAAGGTAAATTTCTTATCATTATTTTATATGTCATGATTTAGTATTAACATGCGATGAGAAGCTAATCAACTCTTGCAAGGAAGACCTTACAAGGGAATTTGAGATGGAAGACATGGGTCTCATGCACTACTTCCTTAGGTTGGAAGTATGGCAAGGTGATGAGGAATTGTTTATGTCTCAAGACAAGTATGCCACTGAGATATTGCATAGATTTTTCATGGAGAGTTGTAAACCCATGGATACACCTCTAGAAACCAACTGGAGGAAGGAGAATGCCATTTCAGGTGAAGAGTTTGATGCTACCATTTACCAGCATCTAGTGGGTCCACTAATGTATCTTGCAAACACATAACCATATATGTACTATGTAGTCAACCAATAGAGCCAAGATATTGTTAGGTTGACCAAATTGTATTGGAAGGAAGCAAAGTATGTTTTACGGTACCTTAGAGGAACTGCCCAGTATGAATTATGGTACATATGGACAAAGGGAGTGAATTTGTGTGGTTTGATAGATGCAGATTGGGTAGGGAGTCCATTTGACTAAAAGAGTACATCAAGTGAAATTTTCAGTGTTGGGCCTGCAACAATTTATTCATACAACCAGAAGTAGAGGTCTATGGCACTCATCTCGATAGAAGTTGAAGACATGGATGCAATTCAAGCAACATCCGAGGAGATCTGGATGAGAAAGATACCCATGGAATTGTTTGGTCAAGAGATGCATCCAATTGTGATATATTGTGATACATAGAGTTTCACTAAGATCACTGAGAATCTGATATTTCACAATTGATCCAAGCATATAGATATCTCATATCATCATTTACGGGACAATGTGTAGAGGAGGATAATTTTGCTACAATACATTTTGACAGAGGAACAATATGTTGACATCTTGACAAAGGCTTTGTCTAGAGGGAAGTTCTAATTCCACAGGTGTAGGATAAGGGTGGTTGAAAATCCCTTTCTTGCTAAGAGGGATTGTTGAAAAGTGTAACAAGAAAGGCTCAATTTGACTTAGCCTTGGTCAAATCAAGAAAATTAAAAATTTCCACATCACTAGACAACTTCGAGGTAGTTAACTGAGGTAACATGGGTATTGTCACTCAGTTAGCTAAGTAAATTCAAGTTAGAGGGCTTGCAGTTTAGTTATGTATGTGTGATCGCTAAATTTTAGTATTTGAGTTTAGTTATTTCCAGTTGTACTTAGTTAAACTAGTTCTAACATTGAACAAAACTATTGAGATGTCAGTTGTATAGTGGGAAAATAGTCCAACTCAGGAATCATCTAATTAACTGTTCAATTGACTTAAAATAGCTAGTGCATATAAGGAATTCAGGTTCCTCATCTGTGGTGGAGATTCCAAGGAAGTGTAACATGAATTCTAGACTAGTCTTTAGTGTACAAGTGTTACATGCAATTAATGATAAATCATTTGGAATTACACAATCAATTGGAGGAAAATTCCTAAAAATTAAGTGCCTAATTCCTCAAGATTTTCACAAGGAAATGGAATCTCAGGTGGGGGAAGAAATTGACTAACTCTAGGTTAGAGCTTCTCATTGAGCAGATAGAACAATTATTCTTTCGTAGGTTGAGCTTAGAGCTAGAGCTAGCAATTGTAATAGATTCTATATTCATATGATTAATGCAAGTAGGCTTAAGGGGTTTTTACCAGTTTGTTTCCCCTAGATAAATTTGTGTACTTGTGTATGTGGTTGATGCTTGTTTTTGAATGTTGTTCTAAATTTTGAATTAATTTCCACAGAGCAGTAGAGTAGAATTGTGTCTCTCGATTTATATTAAATTTCTATAGTAGTTGCAACTATATCACCGTATTTATACATGCCGAAACTTGTAAGGTGAGTGACTCCATGGAAGGGGGACTAATTCTATCAAGGGACTAGGAAGCAGAGAAGGAGATGTTAGAAAAAAATATTGATTTTTAAAGGGTCATGAGCATGGCTGATTGGAATCAAAAGCATGTTGGGGGTTCCGGAAAGCAATGGGCCAATAACTATTCTTTGAAGGATCAAGGAGCGCATGGATAGTAGTGCTAGATATTGGAGGAAGGGAGCACTCTAGAGAAAAAGGAATGAATCCAATTTGAATTGAGTGCATCAAAAACGACAAAAGACTACGAAAGAGTGATGAAATGGCTCATCAGATGTGGGTAGCATATCTTCTTTTGTTTACTAAGTAAGTGGAGGTGAGGGCTAGGTATACAACCTAGTTCTGTTTATTTCTTTGTTGATAAAAAAACTGAGGACAATGTTCCCTTTAAGAGGATTGGGTTTTTGACACCCATGGTATATGTTTCCCATAATTTTTGTAATATAAGTGTTACTCTAAATTATAAATGAATATATTATTATGAATAGGCCTAACGAATGTTACCATAGATCCGTGATCTAAGAGGAAAGCAGAAATATGAACCCATGTGACGTTGGTTAGAACCATTAATTATTTTTATAGTGCAATTATTAAATAAAAAGAAGGCGAAGATTCTAAAGAGGAGAATGAAGAGGCACCGTTGAGAAATTATACAAATTAATTAGAACAACAATTCCAGGGTTTATTTTTTTGGGAAAGCACACGGAAATTGCTAGAAAGTCCTATAAAGTGGATGGAATGAAATTCCCTGGGAAGCTAAATTGTAACTAGGAAGAGCTCAAGGAATTCTGAGGAAAATGGGAATGAGTGCTTTCCAAGGGTTGGATAACAAACCACTTAGGTGCTTGCTAAATAGTTAGTAAACTACCCGATTTTATAAGTAACTCATGTCTTCCTTGAGTTGAGTGATGGGTCCCATCAATAGGTATCTTTTGAAGTTCATCGTGTTATCCTCCAACTCTTAAAATTCTCCTTTTCTCACATTAATTCACATTTTTATCCATAATATTATTAGCAGGAAGACTAAAAGGTGTTTTCCATATTGTATGGCCTAATGTGATTAATATGCAGGTCAAAGAAGAATTTTGGTAGATATTTACCATGCATGAGCTTGATGGGGATACCTAGAAAGAATATAGGGAGCTTTCCATCCCATTAACTCCATAACTCGACTTGAGATCATAGAATCCTCTCCAAGAACTCAAGTTCATTAGCATCTAAGGAACTCCAAGGACAAAGGGAGCCTATAGGAGATTGTAAACTTCAACCTACCTCCTCAAACAGTCAACCTTCATTCTTATTTGGTGATTGTGAACTTCCCTCTCTCACTACCAGGGAGTTGGAAAACCCTTTAGGAGAGCCAATTGAAATTTTTTAAGGACCTATAGGAAAATAATAACCTATCTTGCCTACCCAAACTATGGCCAAAAAACAAAACAATGAGGTTTTCCATATTAGATAAACCAATGGACATGCTACAATGAAAAATGTAAATCTTCTTTCCCTTCCACATTTCCATGGACTAACCTTTGAAGATTTTGACACCTTCATGTTTGAGTTTATTGTTGTTTGTAGGACATATGACTATGCCTTTGATGAACTAAACCTGAAGTTGTGTCCTTCTACCCTCAAAGATGTAGCCTTATGTTGGTTTATGAGTCTACTTGCAGGCAACATCCACTAGTAGAAAATGAGAAATAAGTGACTAAGTGACTAGAAAAGTTAGCTGCCACAACTTTTCTAAGTGAAATACTACCAAAAATGATAAATCTTAAGTGGCTGAACTAAAAACGACTAACATAAATCACTAATTTAGTTGCGGGTTAAAATATGTGACTAGATAATAAGTAATGTAGCTAAAATTGACTAACATGAATGACTAATTTAGTCTAAGAACAAAAATACAACTACCTAACAAGTACTACAATAATATGAATCAGCTTTTTATGTTAGTCATCTTAATTGTGTCAAGCAATCTAAAATTACAAGTGATAGGGGATTGAAGGTTGTTAAAGATTGGTTGAAAGGTTATCTTTCCTTAAACACTTCTTCATCCTCACATGGTGTATATGTGAGCCAACTTTGAATTATTTATCTCTAATAATTTTTTAATTTTAAAAATATATTTAAATAAAAAAAATTATTTTATGTAATTTTTTTTTAAATCTTATTTATTGATTCTAATTGGATCGAGTTCCAAATTGAAATTGATTTGAAGAGAATTTTTAATTTTTAAGACTACAATATCAAACAAAACTACTTTAATTTCATATTAACATACTAGATCATCTTAAAACCCGGATATATCAAGTGCCAAGAGGGATCCAATCTCTCGATGTGCAAACTTTTTTTTCTAATGCAAAACTTGAGGAAATGTTTGCACCTCGAGAGATTGGATCCCTCTCGACACTTGATATTTATAGGGTTAATATGGATCTAGGTTTGTTATATAATACTATATAATATCTATATTTATATTTGTGTCAATTTCTTATTCCCTCTCTATCTCACCCCCAAAACATACACACACTCTCTCCCTCTCTTCCCCTTCTTTGTCTATCTCTCTCTTCCCGTTCTCTCCCTCTCTATCTATATCCTTCTCTCTATTTTCTCCCACTCTCCTCTCTCCCTCACTCTCTCTCCATGACTCCATTTTCATTGCCTCTCTCTCTCCACCTTTCTCCCTCTATGTTTTTCTCGTTCCCTCACTCTCATACCCCCTCCAATTCCATCTCTCTCTCTCCTCATCTCTATCTCCCTTCCTCTCTATCCCATATCTCCCACCTCCCTCTATATCCCCCCAAATCACACTCCCTCTCTCTCTCTGTATCTCTCTCTCTTACATCCAACTCTATCACTCTCTCCCCCCCTCCCTGTCCTTCTCCATATCTATGTCTCCATCACTCTCCCTTCCCGTTCTATCCCTATCTCTATCCTTTCCTCTTCTTTCTCTTCCCTCCTCTCCTCTCGCCCTCACTCTCTCTCCATCTCTCCTTCTCACTCCTCTCTCTCTCCACCTCCATCTCTCTATGTTTTTGTTCTTTCCTCCCTCTCTCCCACTCCAACTCTCTCTCTCTCTCTCTCTCTCTCTCTCTCCCCCCATCAGACTCTCTTTCTCTCTGCCCTCCAACTTTTTCGCTATATCCTTCCCTCTCTCTGCCTCGTCCCCAAATCTCTCTTAAATTTGATCACATTGTATTATGTATAAGAAATTATCTAAATTATAAAATCTTGATTTGATCAATCATGTCAAAGAAAAGAAAATAATGAAAAACTTTAAAAAATCATGCACTATATTTAATCTATTATAATTAGTCAATTTGCTTGCTCTCATCCTATGGAATCTTCTTATATATAATATATATATAATATATATATATATATATATATATAAGATATATATATATCTATAGAAAACTGAAAATAGATCCATCTTAGCTTAATTTTATTAAAACCTTAATTTAATTTCTATGGGAATATTTCTAGTAGTAGTGAGGATAGAGTGTTTAGATATATCTCAAATTGTAACATTTTACCTTTTAGATTCAATTAAAAAATTGTTGTAAAATTAAATTAAATAAAATATTTTTACTATGAAATAAGTTATGTTTTTTTGGCATGTGGTATTGATAAGCCATGACATTGGCCCATGGTATTGTAACAAAGATGATTTACAAGTTAATATCCATGGTTAACAATCCATGGTAAAGTGAGGGTGTATATCCATGGTTAACAATCTTGTGATATTGTTATAAAATATTTTGATTATGAAATAATTTATCTTTTTTGGGCATGTGGTATTGATAATCCATGGTACTGACCCATGGTATAAAATATTTTGATTATGAAATAATTTATCTTTTTTGGGCATGTGGTATTGATAATCCATGGTACTGACCCATGGTATTGTAACAAAAGATATTTTTTACAAGTTAAAAATATTTTGATTATGAAATAATTTACGTTTTTTGGGCATATGGTATTGATAATCCATGACCCCCATGGTATTGTAACAAAGACTAATTTTTAGCAGTTAATAATATCTACTGTAATGTGGGGGTGAATATCCACGGTTAAGAATCTTGTCATGTTGTTATAAAATATTTTGGTTGTGAATTAAGTTTTGGTTTTTAGACCTGTAGTATTGATAAGCCGTGGTATTGGCCCATGGGATTGTAACAAAGCCTATTCACAAGTTAATAACAAAATCAAGATATAACAAATTGAATTTATTATTTTTATTAATTGAATTTTTTATTATTAATTGAGGCCATATTTAAATGTTTACACTCATCCCAATATCATTTTTAACTTCTTCTTCTTTTTAATTTAGCGTCTTATGCAAAAATAACAAATTATTATTAAAAAATAAATCATTTAACACAATTGAATTTATATATTTTATTTTATATTATAATTATTTCTTTTATTTTTCATTTCTAGTTTAGCATTGGGTTCAAATAAAATATTCACAGATTAAAACATCACATTGTAGCACTACATTTTTCTATGTCTTGTTGATATATGCGTGGAAATTCCAGAAGAAGGAAGACCATCAACGTGATCTATTGATTTCATGGGATTCAAACCAAGATGGAGTTTGCATGGGAAACACCTTAGGAGAGCATGAAAGATTATGGAGAAAGCCCATGGAGATTTTGGCCATTTGTACATGGGTATGAATTTGGACTTTGAAGAGTTTTTCCTTTTTTACTAAATATGATTTTTGTTCTTATGGGTAAATAATTTCAAGGGTTTATATGATCAAAGCATAAATTTCATCTAGAGTTGAGGGTTTAATGGTTATGATAATGCAGATCTTGATTGCAGCCAACAATTCATCAAAAGACAATGCACAAGTAAGCATTTTGAATGTCCTTATTATAAAAAGGGTTTAATGATTATGATAATGCATATCTTGATTGCAGCAAAAAATTCATCAAAAGACAATGGAAAAGTAAGCATTTTTCATGTCCTTATTGGAGAGATCAGTTCACTCCTCCCTAACATTTCTAGGGTTAAAATGCATGAAATTTTATTTTTCTACAATTTATCAAAAGACAATGGACAAGTAAGCATTTTGCATGTCCTTATTGTAGAGATTAGTTCACTCCTCCCTAACGTTTCTAGGGTCAGAATGCATGAAATTTTATTTTTTCTTTTCACCTTTTTTTTAGTGGTTGATTTTTTGTGTAATGGACTCTACCATGCCCACATTCAAAGGGCTCGATTGATGTAACTTGTATGAAAATTTTCTGGTAGGATGAAAATACTAGACATTCCTGAAACTTTGTAACATGAAATTAAAATTTCTTGTAATAATGATCATAAAATATTTTATGTTTCATCCTTAGATTATGATCTCAATGCCTACAATTTTAAATCATGTTATTATACTTTAAGTAGAATATACTTAGATCCAATAAACCTTACAAATCTCCAAAGCCTAGGTTAATTTCAGCTAAAAGGGAGGAACATGAATGGCTTTTGTGATTTAGACTCAATGCTTACAGACAATGATTAAAAATGGAAAAACCCAAATGGTCTGATAAATTTTACCCACCCATCCATTTCCAAGACCTTTGCTATTATTCTGAACCTAAACATAGATAGTAGAAGAAGAAGAGGAGATTGAATGAGGTGGACCTTGACTTGGTTGATACTTCTCAAAAGCTGGGCATGCCCTTAACTCAAAGAATAGATTGAACAATGTTGTTGTAGATGTTGCTTTTGACAGTGTTTTTATTGCTACCATGCATAGGTAGACTCTATAGACAGTTGAGGTTATCTTTCGTTCATTATAAGAGGTAATTCAGGAGTATCTTGATCTAGTTAGGAAGTAGCTTGGCAGGGTTGTTCCTCTTACTGATAACTATTATGTTGCATTGTATTTTTTTTATAGTGATATCTCCTTCTATTAAATCCCCAAGCACACTTTTTCACCCATGGAAATATCCACTTATTTCAGGATGAATGAGATGGAGACGAGGAAGTTTGAGAGGAATCTCTTTGTTGTAGACGAGAGAAGTTATGTGAGGTGAGAGGAGTTTTGTGACATATATTGAACGATGCACTACACCATTTTATGACACCAATCATCTCCATGCCACAATAGTGGATCTCTATTGCACCGAGGGAGCAATTATAAAGTATTCCACTGTAAATAATTGGTATGTCAGAGATGAGGAATGCAGACGTGGGATTTATAATTTTATTATGAAAGGAGATTTGTGCGATGGATACCAATCACGGATTTCTTGGACCTGAGTAGAGACTGGTTCAACAATCATCTAGAAATACTCAAGCATTATTTTGAAAGGTGATGATGCAATTAGAGAGTTCTATTCTGTTGCCTTGAAAAATAACTATCAATAGGGTGGGACAAAGATGATCCATTTATGGAATAATTGTAGGAGTAGGATTGTTTCTAAAATTATATCTATAGGAAAGTCAACGAACTACTACAGAGGATTAGTGCAGGTGCAACCAAATTCTCATAATGCAGGGAATTTTTCACAGTGTGATTCGATGCTCATCAGTGACCAAGCAGCTGCAAATACTTATAGTTACATTCAGGTACAATTTGAGTTGCATTCTAAAGTCTCTAATTTCATTTATTAATAGTCCTTCTTCTGTCCTTGTCTCTCCTAATTTAATTGTGGTAGGATTGGAATGGTTTTAAAAATCAAACATATCATTGAGTAAAATAAATACCCACATGTCACTACATGCCATTATGCATACTCTTTTTTTTTATACAATTAGAAGTGAGCAATATGATGTGTGCATGACTAAAAATCCTAGCAAGCATGATGAATCCAGTCTTAGCATGGAAATCAAAACCAAGAACCATAAAATATCAATAAATTTGTGAAGTGGAGTAAAAAACACAATAAACGATTCTATGCCAAGATTGTCTATTTAGTGCAATATACTACTAATATTTCATAATTTTTAGAGATGGTGGATGTCATGAAGATTCCCTCAAGCAAAGTTACCGACTTAAAGATAAGATGGTAAGTGCAGCTATTTACTTTAAATAAGCTAAATTTATGTAATTAAAACAAGTTTGAAAATAACTAGAAACACCACAACTGTTTATTTTAAATAGGCTAAATTTAGGTAATTAAAACAAGTTTGAAAATCACTAGAAATGCCACCCCCGCATCATTTTATTTCTAGTTGTACAAGATAATATTGAATAAAATTATGGGCACCTCCATTTAAATTGACCGTACATAAAATAACAAACAAGGTTGATGCTTTTAAAAGCTATATCCATCATTAAATATAAGATATGACAAGGATGGTTCATAATTTTGAAGGTTGTATCCATCAACCGCTATAAGATAAGAGTTAATGAGATGAGAAAAAATTGTTTTGATATAACATGTAAATGTCATATTACTTATAACTCATGTATATTGTATCTTATTGTGCATATAAATATTGAAGGGGAATGAGTAAGCATTTTCACACAGGTTTAAAATTTACCCTTGGTTGGTGAAGAACTAATTCAATGCTATTTTTGGTGGAGTATTAAGTTATTAACCAAAGATAAAAAAAATTTAGTATCTTAAATGACTGAAAAAGGGTATTTAGATTGTTATATATAAGTTACATTTCACCTAGCTATATCCACCTTGATGTAACTATAATATTCCAACTCCATTTTTATATAGAAGTTACATTTCATGTAGCTATAGAAGTTACATTTATGTGTTTTAGATAGAAGTTACATTTTACATAGCTATATCTACCCTAACATAACTATAATATTGCAACTCCATCTTTTTCACACTTTTCAACATTTTAAAGATTTGTCTATTTTAGTGTGATTATGCAATTAAATAGTTGATATTATTTAAGACGTCTCCTATTTGCAACATTTTGAATTAAGTGGGATTTTGGGTAAGTTTTTTTTACTACCATATATCATGTTTTAAGTAGATGGTGTTTTATAATTCCCCCAAGAGAATTTAGGAGCAACCTTGAATTGCATGCTTGTTTCCATTATACATCTAATATTTGCAACCTTTTCCACGTGAAGAACCCAATATTCCATGTTGAACATGAATCAAGTACCTCAAAAATTGGGGAATTTTAGTTATTCTATTTCCAGAGGGGGATATATCCAGAGAAGGAAATTACAACTATCATAAATTTCTTTTGTCGAGTTGTATTTAATGAAATCCCACTAGAATTTGCTACTAAAGTAAATCAATTGATGAATTTGAAGCTTGAAGGCAGTGTTTAATATGTGTTGCAAGATATATCTATAACAATATATATCTACATGATTCTAATTCCATGAGATGGTGTCTCAATAACACTATTGTTCACTTATGGGTGCTAGACATAGATAGCTTTCTCATGTCCTACAGGTAAATCATATCAATATATTTCTATGAAATATCGTAATGCGTTCAAAGTTTGTCTTAGATAAGGAAATATGTATGTACTCTTGAATTTATCTATGTTGTAATAAGATCAAGAATAAAGTTGTCATTGCAAATAATTGGGATCTACCATGTAAGTTTACTTTACCACATGAAACTCTTGATTTGCTAGATCCCAACTAGTTAGCATTGAATTTATTTTTGTTGTAATGAGATTAAGAATAAAGTTGTCATTTTAATCATTGAAATCTACCATGTAATATTTATTTATTACATGAAATTGTTCATTTGCGATATCCCAACTTAGTAGAATTATGAGGAGTCCTCTTTCATGACAATATCTATGAATGCTCTATTCTTTCTCAAAGAATTACATATTACATAAAGGTGGAAAATAAATGAGATGTAGATGAATGTTTTCTATTTTAAAATGTGTGGAGGGAGTATAACATGATTTTTAGTTGCATTCAAATATTTTGGAACACCCACTAAAGTGGTTCATTTTCCTCCTAGTTAATTCCATTTCTACTATCCCAATGCTTCTAGAAATCCATCTCTAAATTGATCTCTTAACTATCTTGGAGGTAAATTGATTACTTGATTGGAACCCATGGATTAAAATTTGATTAGCAGCAAGGGATGAGAAAGCTTCATATTCTTCAATATATTCTGCAAGTTAAAATCATATTGAACGATTGCCTTTCTAATTGATTGATACAACAATAACTTGAGCATTCGTTAAGATTTTGAGACCTTTTTCAATGATTTTTTTTTTGAAAGTTATGTTCTCAATTAAATAAATTAAAGAAAAGGTGAAAATAATGCAATGGAAGGATTTTCTATTTTAGTGACTAAGAATGCCTTGCTAATATGAAGGGCTTGGTATTTTCTTGACTCAAGATTAGTCGCATTTTACTTCCTAGAATTTCTTTTAATTTCATTTTCGCTGTGTTTATATTGCTATCCTTAAAGTTGGTGATCTACTATGTGTGTAATAGGAAGTATTAACTACTAAGCACTCTCAAAGGTGATATTGATGGATGACTAACTTTAAATGTCCCTACTTGACACTTTAGTATTACATGATCATGCAAAGAAATTATTAATCAATATTAAAGGGAAGATGATTAACATGCAATGTTTCTTGGCTTGTCATATAATTGCTACATTTTGGCCCCCAGTAATATATTTGAGGCTACTTTTTGGTTTTTACTTGTGGAGCTTCCCTTTGGCTCAGAAAAACATCGAGGATAATGTCCATTGCATTGGCATTGGACATCATCAAAGAGGAATTCACCAAAAGTAGTAGAGGACATGGGAGAAATTGGTACAATGAGCGGATAACCACTAGAGAAACATCGAGGCACCATAATTTCTTGTGTATTTAGATTCACTTGAAATTAACTAGTCACAAAAAGTACTTTAAAAAAATAATATTTTCATGTATACAGAAATTCTAAAAACGCAATTTTAGACTAATTATTCAAACTAATAATTATCAAATAGTAATAACTTATAATTAAATAGTATAATATGATTAATATTATAGGACACAACTATAGGGTCTGACTGTGAGCAACGTTATGACAATATATGTACACTTATCATTGTAATAGACAATCATATCTCAGAGTGTGATATCCATCCAACAAGATGTACTCCTAGAGGCCATTATAGGATTGAAATTTTCTCTTTCAGTGGACAAGTGGTGATATAATTTCTTAGGCCTTAGTGTTCTGCCTCCCTAAGGCTTTGACACTACTCACAACTAGCAACTTCATTCAACCAAGTGAGGTACTCATCTTGGAAAGTTGAATCATTTTGTCTCCACAAACCAATATGATGTTGGATCAATCTCATGATCCTAAAAACATAGGTCATAATAGCGAGGAAATTTTATTGTGGGAAAAATGATATCCAATTTTAAGGAACATGACTCTTTTAGAACAAGCAATAAGGATATTTTTAACAGTCATCTTTTCTTTTTTTCCATTTGTTTTCATAAGTTATCTATTGGCTGATATTTTTAACATGTAATTTATTTGACATGATTGTGCCTAAGGTTTTGTTGAAGGTTGAATAATAAGCTCCTAAGGTGTTATTTTCGATGGTGATGTTTTATTTTCTTTGTTTATATAGGTCATCTAGCGTATAGTGACAACTATCGAATATTGAGGTATATGTCGTATAAATATTTTATAGTCTACTTTATTTTTTATTCAAGTATTCATCATCTTTCATGTCTTATACTCTGCATTGTATCTTCTTTCATTTTCAAGAGAGGAACTCAATATTGATGGTAAGAAGCAGCAATTGAAGAAAGATGAGAACAATAACATTGGAGCAATAAATGAAAATTGAGAGAGAGAATAGAATATGTCTAGTGATACCCTTAAAGCCAATATCTTGCATAAGACACACTCATAGAGGCTGACGGTCAAGCCTCCAAAGTTGGTGAATTCACTTGCAATGCTTTGGAAACACAATGATAATGTTTTGAAATGATGAAACACTATTTCATGTGTAAATTGTAGTCCAATTGATATTAAGTTGGAAACTCATATTATAATACTTGATATTTTATATAATAAAATTTATATGGTTGAAATTATTTTTATTTGCACTTGATATTATTTAGTTTTGTAATAAAGATATGTAACTTTGCGTTTTCATATTAGATAAACATGCACATTGTATTTTATTTTATTTTATTTTATTTTTATTTTGTTATTTTATTTTTTAAATTTAGTCCGCAAAACAAATAAATTAATTTTATTATTAGTTTATAATTATAATGATAACATGAATAAAATGAATATATGAACTAAATTAGTCATATAATGATTATGAATGAAAATTAAATGAAATGAATAGAAACGTAGTAAATTAGTTGTGTAATATAATGAATATAAAAAGCCAAAAAAGGATAAATGACTAATGCATAATGATAATATTTTTAATTAAATATGATGACTAATTTGCAATAATATCAACTATTAGTAGCCAATTTATAGTATCTTATAACACAACTAAAATTTAGTCATATTTCTTTGGTCATTACTAAAATTTACGTCTATATGACTATTAGTAGCTAATTTACAGAGTCTTATAATACAACCAACATTTTGGTCATATTTCTTTGGTCATTAATTGGTTTTCTCAAGGATTCATATAGTAATATATTTTGTTGTATATTTGGTCATTAATTGCGACAATTAATGACTAAATATACTACTAGATGGTAAAATTGAGTAAACCAATTAATGACTAAGCTAAAAATGACTAAAAGTTGGTTGCATTATAAGATACTATAAATTAGCTACTATTGGTCACCGACTAAAAAATGGTCATTTATATGCAATTTTTAGTTGTTTTTTTAGTAACTAACTAGTCATTTTATACTAGTGATCATTACCTGGGCCCAAGTGCAACAAACCTTCAATGAAAAATATTGGGATTACTGTAGGTCCAAAGAAAAAGAGAAAATATTTAGGACAACCCTTGGACTTGATCAATCTTTGGAGGACTATCAGGAAATGTTTCAAATTAATCATAGGAGGGCTAACTGTATCCTTGATCCTAAGTCACTTAAGCTAGTTCATCACTGAGGGATCTGGGAATATGTAATGGAAACCCTCAACATGTTATCTGGAGGAGATATCTACCAATTTCCTTATGATGACATTAAAAATGTATTCAAGAATCACTCTAGGGTTTCTAGGAAGAATGGTAGGTCTAACCAAAGCTTGTTTAGTTCCTCTCCCTCCACAACAACCATCAAGCATTATATAGGAAGTATGTTGCAATATTTCAAGAGTGAAATGTTGCATACATTTGCCTTGCAGATGGATACTATGCATATCAAAAGAAAGCAAGAGGAAGCAGAGAGAGCACTAGCTATCTTTTGTCCTAGGTGTACTAAAAGACATCCTAGGAATGAATGTCCACTGAATGTCATAGAATTCTATTTAGTATGTGAAGAGAATCATTCAACAGATAAATGTTCCTCTCTACTAGACCTAAAGGTTGTATACCAAGGAGAGGTAGAAGGTGGGTCTGTGCTTTTGTGGTTCATTAACCAAAGGAGAACCCTAGGTCCTCGGCCATATCAATAAGGCATGCAAGGTGTACATTATCCTTAGACAATCCAAACCAAAATTCACCTTTCTAGCCTTGGTACCCTTCCACTCATCCATCATGGTCCACACCTCCTCCTTGGTCTTATACTCCTCAATATCCTCCTCAGCCTATCATCCCTCCTTTTCAACCATATCCACCCCAACCTTCCCAATGGAGGAATCCCTCACTATGGTGGAGGCCTCAAACCACTCAACCTCTCAATTTATTGCCTCAACCTCAACCTCATCCACAACCACCTCACCAAATACACCTAATAAACCTCAAATGTCTACTCAAACCAATCTGAACCCGAACAATAAGAAGGCATAACAAGTTTGTAGTGGGGAGATACCCTACCCTCCTTATGTTGTGGAAATCCATAAGATAAACCTAAGGTCTAGGAAGGTTCTCCAATATAATCACCCACCTTCTCCACTTGAAGAGATTCAAGAAGAGAAGGATGAGAGTATCGCTCAAGTCAATGCACCTCCTTATCCTGAAAGGTTGATCCACTCTAAACAATGCATCCTAGAAGAGGATGAACTCCTAGGAGAATTGAAGAATTTGTGTGTCAATATACCCCTTCTCCAGGTCATCAAATTGTTCCCATTTACAACAATCTTGTCAAGGAGGAATTTTTCAAAAGGCTTGGGAGAAGAAGAAGAAATACCCCCATAATCACTGTTGTTGGACAACTCTCTGATCTGATGTTTGGGAGGGTGATCTCTCCAAAATACTTAGATCCTGGTAGCCGAGTAGTGGATGTGCACATTGATGGCATTATGGTCCCTAATACTTTGATTGATATTGGGGCTTCAATTAATGTAATGACCAAGGAAACCATGTTAAACCTCAACCTCCAAGAGGCTTTGAGGAAGACCACTACAGTTTTGCATTTGTTAGACAGATCCACAATAGCTCCTGAAGGAGTTATTGAGGATGTCATGGTATCCATTGAATCCTGGGAGTATCCCATTGATTACTCAGCCCTCCAACCAAAAATCAAGTTTAATGGATGTCCTCTCATCCTATAAAGACCTTGGTTGGCCAGTGTTGATGCCTACATTACTTGTATGGTTGGGAACATGACTATTAAAAATGGAAATTTATCAAAAAAACTTGTGTTGTATCCTCCTAGTGAGCCTTCTGTTGAGCATGATTTACCCTTATGGTTAGAGGAGGAGGAATAGGAATAATTTTATCAGACATCCCTCTACCCATTATGCACTCTAGACATTGTTATAGGAGAGGGGAAGCTTGATGAAGATGTCCTTATTGACCATATTCTATAGATCAATCCCCCCACTGCCATACTAGTTGAGAAACTTATGAAATATCCTGAGAGTAGTCCATGGAGAGAATTATGCTATGTTGACTCTAACCTTGAACCTTCCAATATTGTGGATATTGGCCCATACATAACTCTAAATATCAAGCCCTCTCTTTTTGTTGAGCAAGAATAATAGTTATGAAATGTGCTAAGGTAACATCTAGATAATTTTTCTTTGGATTATAAGGAAATGAAAGGTGTGCATCCCTTACTATGTACTCATCATACTTACATCAAAGAGGGATGTAAGCCTATGTGCCAATCCTAGAGAAGGATGAACCCGACTCTTAAGGAAATTGTGAAAGAAGAATTGAAGAAATTATTGGATGCAGGGTTCATATACCCCATTTCAGATAATGAGTTGGTGTCACCTCTTGTTTTAGTTGCCAAGAAAAATGGGAAATGGAGGGTTTGTGTTAATTACTGAGAACTTAAAGAGGCTACAAAGAATAATCATTTTCGTGTTCCCTTTATTGACCAAGTCCTAGATGGCCTTGTAGGAAATAAATTCTTCTCCTTCCTAGATGAATTTAGTAGATGCAATCAAATCCAGATTAGCCCTGAAGACCAAGATAAGATGAAATTTACATGTCCATGGGGTACCTTTTCCTATAGATTCCTTCCATTCAGTCTATGTAATTCCCTTGCCAATTTCCAGAGGGAAGTTCTAAGTATCTCTTCTGAACTTCTTTATGACTTTGTTGAGATATACATGGATGATTTCACTCCCTATGGATGTGACTTGCAAGAATATTTTTCTAATCCGTGCAAATTATTAAAGAAATGCATTGAAATGATTCTTTCATTGAAACCTAGGAAATATGAATTCTTGATTAATGTAGGGATTGTCCTTGGCCATTCTATATCAAAGGAAGGAATACAGGTTGACCCAAACAAAATTTCCATCATTGAAAGGGTCCTTATCCCTTAAAAACAAAGAGATGTCAGGAGTTTCCTTAGATTAACTGGGTATTATAGAAGGTTTATCAAATACTTTAGTAAACTCACTTCACCCTTGTTTGGATTGATGGCTAAAGATTCATATTTGTGTTGGAAAAACAACTATGAAGAATCCTTCCAAGTACTGAAAGAAAATTTGACCATTACGCCCGTCCTTAGGGGTCCCAACTGGGTATTACCTTTCCATATACCAATAGATGCATTAGATAAAGTTGTAGGGGCAGCCTTAGGACAAGTGGAAAAAAATTCCTTATTCTATATATTTCATCAGTAAAAACCTTTCCAAAGATGAGTTAAATTATACTATCACTGAAAAGGAACTCTTGGCATTAGTACATTATCTGAACAAGTTTGTGCATTACATCACTAGTTATCCTACTTTCGTTCACATTGATCATGCAACCATTAAGTATTTAATGAGTAAACCTGATGTCAATGCTAAGATAATTATATGGTTGTTATTATTACAACAATTTGATTTGACTATTATTGATAAACTGGGGAAAGAGAATGTAGTTGCAAATTTCTTATCTAGACAAACCCTGCCTACAGGAAAGGAAGAAATGGTGGATTATCAACTTCCAAATGAACATATCTTTTCCATATCGGTGCTTTCTCCTTGGTTTACTGATATATCCAGCTACATGGTTGCATGGAGGTTCCCTCCTAATCTATCCTCCAAGGAGAAGAGAAAGATTGTTAGGAAAAGTGTTCCATTCATTTGGATTGGGGGAAATATTTCCAGATTGGGACAAGATAAGATCTAAAGAAGATGTGTGAGGGAAGAGGAGGTATTTGACATCCTCTCAACATGCCATGAAGGACCTTTTGGGGACCAATTTGCTACTAAGAGGAAAACCTTCAAAGTTATATAATAAGGTTATCATTGGCCCGCTTTAAATCAGGATACATGAAGGTACACCACCAGGTGTGATTAGTGATAAAGGATGGGTAAACCCACACCCAAGGATGAAATTCCCTTACAACCTCAAGTGGCTTTAGAGCCATTTGAGAAGTAGGGCACGAATTTCATTGGGCCTATTGATCCCCCATCAAGACAAAAGAGATATATCATTGTGTGCACTAATTACTTGAGTAAATGTGTTAAAACAAAGGAAATAAATGCAACAATGGAGAAAAGGGTGGCTAAGTTTCTGAGGGAGAACATCTTCTGCAAGTTTGTTTTTCCAAGGGAGTTACCCACCTATCAAGGGGCACAATCTACATCAATTCTAATTGAATATCTCATGAAGCAACAACCCATCAAGCATAGGACATCCACTGCATATTACCCTCAAGAAAATGGGTAGGTGTAAGTCACAAATAGAGCCCTTGAGAACAATCTCACCAAGGTTGTTAGAAGCAGCAGAAAGGATTGGGCATACAAACTTGTGGAAGCTGCTTGGGCCTACAACACCATTTTGAATAACACGACCGGACTTACCCAATTTGAACTAGTCTAGGGAAGAAGGCCTTGCTGTCTATTGAATTTTAATATAACACCTTAAGGATGACAACTTAGTTAGACTCGGATCTCACTATAGAACAAAAGGAAAGGCTATTCTAACTCAATGGTCTAGATGAATTTAGGCTGCAAACTCCCGCGCATTGAGATAATCCAGATACAAAAAAAATTTGGCATGACAAACACATAAAAGAGAATACTTTTCAAGAAGGAGATTGGACCCTGCTATATGATTTTAGGTTCAAGGATTTCAATGGAAATCTAATGAAAAGATGGATGGGTCCCTATCTAGTAGATAAATGTCATGAGAATGGGTTTGTCTAGATTAGAACAATTGATGAGGAATGGATCCACTTACTTGTGAATGATTATAGGTTAAAGTTGTATAAAATACCTATGTCCAAGGAAGAATTGGTTAGTTCAATCAGTAGAGAATTGAATGTGATTGGGAGATTCACCATCCTCTGTCCACAAAAATTCTAAAAAAAGAAAAAAAATAAGAGGGCTTAGATGAAAATGTCCATGAGGCATCTGAGGCAAACTTAAGGGTTGAAAACCTCTCTGAGGCAGCCTAGGAGAAAAAAAAAGAGAAGAGAAAAAAAAGAGAGATGAAAATATCCCTGGGTGAAAACCTCCTTTGAGGTGCCTAGGGTAGACATGCATGTTGAAAAATTCTACAGAGGCAGTTTTCATTTCTAAAAAGGAAAAAAGATAAAGAGAAAAGAAAAACACAAGGAATGAGTTCTTACACTACTTATATTAATATCTCTCTTTTGCAGGACTCCAGACAGTCAATAGAACCATGACTACATGATAGATTCTACAAGGGAATTCCTCCATTTTTCCATCCACCCATTACTTTTTCACCCCCTTCACTCACCACCCTACCTCTCTCCATCATCAAGCCAACCATATAATCAAAATTTTCCTCCTCGTTGTAATGCTATAAGAGTAGCCCTTAATTCTATAGGAGGAATCTGTAATGCCATAGGAGGAGGCTGGAAAGATATAGGAGGAAGATTCAATTTTAGAACGAGGTCAAGAGGCCATGTATTCTTCAATAAGTGTTGAGGGAGGTCCACCAAAATCAATTTTATCACTCACCCACTCCATCTAGCCAAAATTTAGTTTCAACTTCCACTCTGCCATGCATATAAAAAAAAACGTAAAAAACTCTACTTTCATTTTTCCACCACCTACACCACCTCCTCGTGATCTTAATCATGTATTGATTCCTTTTATTACTTTTCCTCAAATTCAACATGCAATATAGGGTCTCAAATAGGAATTAAATGATTACTACATGAAGAGGATTCCTCTATAACAGCCTGTAAAGTCACACCAAAAATCCCATAATCAACCTTTTTCTACCCATGTTGGATTAGGTGGGTTGGACCCAGCTTCAAAGTGTGTCGCGCACCAACAAAACCATCAATCAGTGGCCCTCCTAGAAACGACTTGCAAATAGATCACAATCTCACTAGCAGTGATTACGGGAGGTTGCAAAACCAGGTTTTTGCAGTCTGAGGGGTACTACAATGTGGAACCATTGTATTATTTTTATGCTTTAATTCTTATCTAAAACTTCACATTAATAAACCACTTTACACTTATACATTACTTCGCATAATTACATTCATCCATTAAGCATAACATAAACATTCATAAATTGTGCAGTACTGAAATAAGTGCAGATAATAAGAAAATGAACACTAAGACACATATTTTACTGTGGTTCATCCCAATGTGGGACTACATCCACAAGAAATGTTGCTTATAATATGAATTTGGTACAACAATAGTTCTTCCTTGTGCATAGAGCTGCAGGCTAAGTCACCAAGTTGGTGTACGAGTTCGAGTTCGGCGACCATGAAATTCGAATAAAGTTCCGCAACTAAAATTTTGTCGATAAAGTTCGACATAAAATTCGACATAAAGAAATTTGAAAAAAAAGTGTGTGTATATATATATATATATACATAATCAATTTAAAGTCAAATTCAAATAAATTTTTGGCTTAGCAAGAGAACAGAGGCTAGAAAATTTATTAAATTTTATAAATTATGTGTGATCAATTTTGGTCATTTTCAAGCCTTTTAATGTTAATTTTTATTGTAATTATCCTCCAAATGATATGCTTCAGATTTCCAATGATTTTCAGCCTTCAAAAAGAAAGAGTACACTTAAAAATGCTCATGGCCTAGGAGACAAAAGATCACTACAAAACTCTGAAGTTCAAACTCACAAAATGAATAAAGAATCTCTGCAAATATAGTGGCTCAAATTCAATCAATTAACTAAAAACAGTTCAGAAAAATTCGGTCAATTAACTAAAAACAGTTCAGAATTTTCATATGACAGTAATGTAGTATAATAGTATTCTTCTTATGAAATCATAAAACAACTAAATTGAACATTAATTAATGCCAAGAGCCTTTATGACAACAGTGAACTTTAATACCAAGTGCTGAAAACAATCCTAAAATCACCACTCCTTTTTAGGTTAGATTGAAGCAAGCAAACAATGGAAATAAACTTAAGCCTCTGATATGTTTTCAGACCTCTTTTCATTCATGACAGTGAGAAGTAAACCATGAAGTGAGCCAATAATGAGAGCAATTCGTTCCTTAATATATCAAAATATAATTATATATAAACGTTTAAACTTTAAAGCAGCTTGGGAGTTTTAGAAAATTGTTCATGCAAAAAGTAAACTAGAAATCTAAAACAGGAACACAAGTTTTATTCTTGATGTTCCTGTTGCCCACTTGTTATATCAAAAAGTTCTATGTCATCAAGAGTAGTATGATTTGTGAATCCGCTAGATGCTTCAACATCAGATTCATCAGTGAATTCCCTGTCAATGTTTATGTCACTATCAATGTACAAATTAGCGTCATCCATTGTTGCATTTGGAACAGGATCAATCCACGGAGTAGAGGAATTGGATGAATCTTTAGCCACATTCTTTAATGCCAACTGCAAGTTACTATGAACATAAAAAATATCTTCTAATCTTCCAGATAAAAATCTATTTCTATTCTTGGAATGAATGTGGCCAAAGGAACTCCAATTCCTTTCACATGCTGATGCACTTGTTCCCTGGCTTAAGATACGAATTGCAAAATTTTTCAATTCTAGTGCCCCTGAACCATAAAATTCCCACCATATTTCTGGATCACTTCTGCTCCTATCATACTTTGCTGATTGTGTTCCAAATAACCCTTCTTCTAACCTATATTCCCTCAACTGACTTTTGATCAAACCTGCAATTCGGGATCTGGATTTAGCTTCTCAATATATTGGATAAGTCCATTCATGATTTCTTCATCCCTATGCCTTGGTAACCCAAAAAATCTAGGGTCCAAATAGCATGCTTCTGCATGTAATGGACCATGCATCATCTTCCATCTATGATCAATTAAATCCCATATCTCCTTGTAATAAGCTTCCACATTATTAAAAGCAGTTGCAATGGTCTCTTTGCAACGATCAATGCTTTCATAAACAAAACCCATACAAGGTTTGTCACCATCAACCATGCGAAACACATTAACAATTGGGCCACATATTTTTAAAACCTTGTTTGCATTTTCCCAAAAGCCATTATTGAGCACTATTTGTTCAACATTTTTCCCCTTAGTTTCTTTTGAAAGGGTAGATCTCTCCCACTCAGTGTTGCAAAAAACATCTCTTAGGCTCGCTTTTTCCTCAAAAATTCTTTTTAGAGTAATATAAAAAGTGGCAAACCTTGTATCACAAGGCCTCAACAACTCTTTTGATGCATTCCTCCTATATATGCTCAAAGTGAGACGATGGTTGATGATGAAGTTTGAAATTGTTTTGGCTCTTTGGATTGTCTCATTGACCCAAGGAAATTTGGCTAAGTCATGCAACATTAAATCCAAGAAGTGATCTACACAAGGGGTCCAATAAATCTGATTATACTTTTCCATAATTAGCTTCCCTGCACCAACACAACTTGATGCATTATCTGTAACAACATGGACAACATTTTCCACCCCAACCTCTTGAATCGCTTCATCCAAAATTCCAAAAACAAATTTTGATGTCTTCACTTGATCTATTGCATTTATTGCCTTCAAGAAAAGTACCCCTTGAGGACAATAAACAAGCACATTGATTAATGGATGATGACACAAATCTGACCAACCATCACTCAAAATTGTGCATACTGTAAGCTTCCAAGACTATTTAATATCAGCCAACTTTCCTGTCACTCTGTCTTTTTCTCTCTTTAGAAAAGTTGTCCTTAAAGCTTCAGATCCGAGAGGAACATAGCCCTTCCCAAAATCAATGGCCTTTTTAATTACATTTTTAAAATATGGACTCCTTGCCAAATTAAAGGGAATTGCACATGCATAAAAATATTCTGCAACAGCATCATCAACTTCTTATTTCTCGACAGGTTTCTAGAATTGATTTAATGTTTTGGTTCCACCTATGTTTGCTTGAGTAGAAATTTATCCATCAATGTTTGAAATTGAATTAATGGTGTTGGAGGAAGACATGGCAATCTCCCTCTCAATTCGCTGCCTCTTATTTACCCTTTTCTCCTTTTGTATCTGTGAATTGGAATGGTCTTTCTGCACTGTGGCTTTTTGTTCATCGGTGATCTTAGTGTAGGCTTCAACATTACCTCCACTTCCATTGCTAATACCGAAAAGGTGATCCACTGCTCTAGTTAAAGTGCCAGTGAAATTATGTCCACAAAGCTGACATGAAAGATTATAACCATCTTAATGGACAAAATTCCTAGCTACAACAGTTTATTTTTGGGGTGCCATTGAAATTTGAAGGTTCTGAACCTCTGATTGTTGAAAAATGGTGAAGGCTTGAAGTCTAAAATGTCTACAAGTTTTTTTGAAATTACATTTTCATTAGTTAGAGGGAGGAAGAGTGATTCAAAATAGGCAGAAAAGAGTAGGCTATACGATCATAGCTTTTTATTTTCTTACACAGGCCATACATTTCAGATCTAAAAGATTTAATGACCCTAACTGTTTTTAGTTAAAATTCAGTCAATTAACTAAAAACAGTTTAGAAAAATTCAGTCAATTAACTAAAAATAGTTTAGAATTTTCATAACAGGTCATACACTTCAGATCTAACTGTTTTTAGCATCTATCAATGTGGAGTTGAATTCAACAGTATGTCTGGAATCTGGATACAAAGCTGAGCAAGAAGAGGAGAATGGGAATCAGCAAGAGAAGAGTGCACAATCATAATGGGAATGATGAAAAATGCACAGGTAAGTTACAAACTTGAGGGTGGAAGTATTTAGTTTTTTTCAATGGCCATAATTTATAAATTGGGCAGAGGTTAGTTAAGGAAGTATTGAGCTAATGTTTCGGTTGTTTTTCTATGTTGATGATTGCAACTTGCAAGAAGGAAATGAAAGTTTTTTCATTTAAGTTGTGTATGGACATAGCATTGGGAACTTTTGCACACCATGAACAGTGATATAAGGAGCAGCATAGATAGTGTGAGAGGGCAGAATTTTGGTGCCCTATGTTTAGTGATTTGATGAGGCAAATTCATAGTTAGTGGGTTGATTTGTTGGGCCTAAGATCAATGAACTTGGAGTAGAGTAGTTACTGAAAGAACGTAGAGTGTTGGAGTTGAAATGCACAAGAGAATTTGAAGGTGTGAACTTCCTTGTGAGTTGTTAGGGAAGAGGTATAATATAATATGTTTGCAAATACTGACACTCATACAATCAATCAGATGTGGGGATTTTCAAGAAATGTCCAATTAGCAGAACAAGTCTCGTATGACTGTAGAGGAAAACATGAGTCACTTAAGTTTTTTTATGATGTGTACTTTGCTGAAGATGTTGGTTTGGTCTTTCAATTAAGGATTCATGATTGTGTAAGAGCTTGAAAATTTTCAATCTAATTTAATTTGTGAGTCATGACTCTCTTGTATAAAACAACCCTTTGTGAAGCAATTGTAGACAGTAGTGAGCACTGAAATTTGGTTGTTAGCTGTTCTAGTTTACAGTCAGAGGCTAGAGCAGTGTAAGTTTTAGCAATGTTGTATAACTTATAGAGGAATGAATGCTGAAAAATGAGTTTCAGCAATGTAGTGAACGCTGAAAAATGCTCCTACTTGAATGTTGAAGCCTGAGAGTGAGAGCTTGACGGTTGACGCAGCAAGAGTCCTCAGACCTCAGTCAAGAGACGTGTCACCACCAGCCACTCGGTGTATGATGTATCAGTCAAGAGACGTCTTATGAAATGAAACCCTCTGGCAGAAGCTTTCCAAACAATGACTTTGTAGACTAGACTGTAGACTCTGTATAGTGTAGACTGGACCCTCTAGTGAAGTTGCGAACAATGAAACCCTCCAAACAATAAAACCCGCGCAAAGTTGCAAACAATGAAACTATCATTTAACTCGGTGAATAATGAAACCAAAAACTGTAGTTGATTTGGTAAAATGGGCCTGCAATGATTTTGTAAAAAATGAACTTAAACGAATTTTTTCTAACCCTAAACAAATTTAATCGAACCCTAAACGAACCTCAATGAATTTGTTTGCCAAAAAATTTGAGTTCATGATGAAGTTCGAGTTCGCTATAAAATTCGGCGAAATCAAACGAATAAGTTCGTTTTCGCTTGAAATTCGATGAATTTCGAACTTATTCGTTGAAATTCGCCAAACCTGGTGACTAAGGCTACAGGGTGTCGACGCACTAAGCTATAGATGGTCTACGCACTAAGTTGCAGATGGCCTATGCACTAAGCTGCAGACCGACGCCTTCATGCACACAGCTACAGAGCCTCGCCCATCCTCCAAAATACAGACCACAAAAGTATCACATAAACATAGATTTGATCTAATACATCATGTCTTCTTCTTTATTATACATCCCTATATATACTATTACATGAGGGATTAATATCATTACATTACCATGGACCTAATACCATGGTTTCCGAAATACAAGGGACTGTGGCCCAAAACCCATAACTTTACAATATCTTAATGCTTTTACAAAATGAAAGGGGCTTATCCACAAAGCTCTGATGTTACGTAGTGACTTTACTGTGCAATATTCATTGTGCTTCATCGCTTTGTTGCACGATTCACTTCGTACTCCATGACATCCTTTCTATTTCACACTTCCATAAAACTTAGATTTCTTCCCAAACTCTGTCCAAAATCTGGCCAAGTTGGTATATACCCAACATGCCCCAAACACTCACATGTGACTCATCTCAAGTCACTCAATTATTGTGCCTCAAATCTTTGCTACGATGCTCATGTAGGTGGCATTATAGTGTTGAAGTATTTATGCCACCTGCTTCTCCTCTTGGCGCACTTATTCCAGTAGAGCCTTTGTTTTTGGTTTGACAATATTCTGTAGCACTTATTTATCCATTTGTTGTAGCTCCATTAGCCTATCATCTACTTCTTGTGAAATATGGAGGGCTTCATCTAACCACAACTAAGTCCTCTCTGTCGAAATATGCTCTTTCCTCTAAAGGTCATCATTCTACTTTTGAAGAGTCTATCGTTCAGTGTTTCTGACGAGCCTTTGCAAGACTGGTAAGGTCTTTGCAGTTGCCTGAAGTTATTCCAACTTATTATTCTTTGTTTGGAGCTCCTCTTGAATCCTATGAATGTTTGGATCCTCCTGCAGTGAGGTCAAAATCTGCATAGCTTCATCTAGTATTTTCCCAGAGTCTACAATTGTGCCAGAGATGCCTTGTAGTGCAGATTTTAGAGCCATTTCCCTTTGCTCACTTACTTCTAGTGGAATGAACGGCTGTAGCCTCATTTCTAGCTCATTAATCTTCACTTCATACTCCAAATTCATTTTTGAAAACTTATTCTTTGAATCCATTATTGCGAGGCCAAGCTTTGCGACCTTCTCTGCTGGTGACTCTTCTTCACCAACCTTTATGTCTGGAACTATACTACAAGTTTTTTTGATGGCTTCCTCTAGCTATTATTGTTGCTGGCATGCTACATCCCTTTCCTTAATCATTTGATCAAGCTCCTTCTTCAATGAATCTCTTTCCTTCTCCACCTAAATATTTGACAACAAAGTGAATTGTTCTCGCTCCTATAGTTCAGTTGTTATACCTTGGTGGAACTCGTGTAATATCTGAGTTGGAAATGCGATGATGTTCATATTGACATGGTCCCACCCTTTTGCTTTCTCTTTTTCTTCGGTTGATTCAAACTATAATTCTCCAGCTAGTATCTGCATAATCCTTAATCCAAATGTTGTTTCTATCTGTCGCTCTAGCTACAGTGGTTGACCCATTTGTTCCTGCTACCTGGTTGTTAGTAGCAGTGTCTTTAACTCTGCAATATCTTGTTGAACATTTTCCAAGAGCGATATGTAGTGATTATCAATCTTGTCCCATGTTTTTTCTATTACTTCCTAGACTTTATCTCCAATTTCGTCGATGTCCCCATTGTTATCACTCAGATTTTCCCAGAAGTTATAAGAAGGGGAAAGGGGTCCGAGGTAACCACAAATCAATCTTTTAGATACAGAATCTAGCCAATATGTATCCAAAGAGGGTTCTCTCTTTAAGTTTTAGGTTTGCTATATAACGTTTTAGGCTAGTTATTAGAACTTGGGGTTTTTTTTTGAATTTGTTGGTGAAGTTCAATAGCAAAGGGGTAAAACTAAATAGTTTAGTCCATTGGGCTAATGGAGTCAGGGAAAATGGCTCAAGTGGATTTGGTCTCTCAATAAAGGATGGTTTCATAGGGTAAGATAGCTGAACAAGGAGCAAATAGATACTTAAAAAGATGGGATGGGCTTAAAAGGTTAAAGGGAAACTGTTATGAAACCAGCTCAAGAAAAGATAGAAAAGATAGATCAACGCCTTAGAATTCA
>APFE031043837.1:88454-112181 GCA_000404065.3 Pinus taeda | reverse complement strand
TGCTCCATTATTGAACCCTTTTGTTTGAGACTTATCAATTGGCTAAAAGTGTTGCTTTTTGTATCCTCATAATGTGCTATCAATTCTTCCGTAAAAATTGCCCAAGTGATAAATTATTTACGAGAGAAAAGCCATTGATACCATATAAACTGATTTAGTTCCAAATATAAAGTTTCCATACGTACCTTTTGTGCGTTTTCCACATTATTGAGATCGAAGAATTGCTCCATCTGTAATATCCATGTGGCAGGATCGTTGCCATCAAACTTCCTCATATCGATTTTTGGAATATGGTAAGTCTTCGATCCAACATTAGCATCTATGGAATTATGATTAACATTTCTTTTATTCTCATCATGAGTTTCCTTTAGTACCCTGTCACCCTTAGTGCCCATTTCTTGTAGCAACTTATTCATATTTATCTTCAATTCATCCATGTCTGTCTTCAAATCTATCTTCAAATCATCCATCTTAGCTTCCACGTCAATCATCTTAGCTTCTACGCCTTTCTTTAAAAAATCCATCTTAACTTCTACACCTTTCTTTAAACCATCCATCTTAGCTTCTACATCTTTCTTTAAACCATCCATCTTAGATTCTGTTCCCTTTTGTGTAAGGGACAATTGTTGCACTTGGTCTTGTAATTCTGATATATCATGTTGCATTTCTTCCTCTTCTTCATGAGTTATGCTAGAGCTTTCAGGCTCCTTACTAGGTGTTTGCATTTTCTTTCCTCGGGCACTATTTTCTTTACTATTATCAGTAAGAAGCAATTAGAATTCTTTACTAAATGATTAAGATGAATAAACTAGAAAACATGAGCAATTAAGAATTCACTGTTTATACTAGTTCAGAAGAAAACATTGAGAACAAAAATGATTGAAGACAGATTTCACTTAAGCACTTTCTGAATTATTCTTTTTCATTTAATGTTAAGATATGAAACATAGTGAATATAATAAACCTGAAAACATTAACACATGAGATATAAGATACTTATTTGCTTGATGTCCAACAGATGAATCCTGAGAAAAATCCTTTACATCAATCCTTCATCCAGCCAGCCATGAAAAATTTGTCCAACAACACTTTTTATTCCAAAATATCAGTTTTACAACAATGTCAAAGAATCCACCCTCAATCATTCGAATGGGGGTGTGTTTATACAAAAATTTTACAATGAAAATATCTCTTAACAAAGTAGAGATATAAATTGAGATGACTAATCAAATATTTCAAGAAAATAGGGCTAGAAGACCTCGTAGATGATAGATAAGACAACCAAATGGTTTGTTGTCCCTATTTTTGAGAATGTGTTGGTGTTAGGCCCTATGATTTGGCCTTCTGCTGTCCTTGGTGTAATCATGTGCTGGCTGCTCTATTTTTGATCTTTCTACTGATGCACTGCACCTACATCTGATACTATTTACTTGTTGATCTCTTTTCATCCTCTTTACCCTCATTGACTGGAGTAAAAACCAAAATTTTATCTTTTACCGCAAATGAATTACAAAATTTCAAGTATTTCTTCCCACCATTTTGGCTGTGGTATTCTAGTTTTCTAAAGATTTCTGAGGGTTTCATCTATTTTAGTATACCTGAAGAATGTGGGCTGAATTGGGAACAAGTGTTTCAGCTCATGCTCGCCATAAAATAAGTTCTCTAGGCTGTCATAGAGAACTCGGCCTGTGGGGAGTGCTTTTATTCCTGAGGCACTTGTCGATGAACTTGCTTGATTGCCTGCATATTTATTCAACTTATCTACATAATCTCTCTTTTTCATTAATCTATCATTAATCACTAAAGGACTTGGTAGATCTTTATTCCGCAAAATAGCAAACTTCTCCATGAAGGCATTAATCTCCATCTGCATGTCATGACATATTCTTTCTAAATTCTGCATCATAGTTTTCTTAGTTAATACCCTCTTGATTTCCAAAATTGTTTTTGTTCTATCTGTAATGCCCAGTTCTTCCAGCTGTTCCTTATTCCTGGTATTCAAAAAATGTATGAGCCTATTGGCTTCCTCTGGCATTTGTCCTAACTGTGCCTTTGTCCTTTGAATTTATTCTAGGGCTGTCTTCAGTAGATCAATATGCTCGAAAATCACTTGGATGGAAGGCCAAACATCATTTATGAATTGAGTGATGTTGGCCCAAAGAATTTTCTTGATCTATGCCAGAGGTTTTTCAAAAGTGAGATCCTTTTCTAATGTTTTTACCTTATCCTCTAATGTTTTAATCTCTTTTGTTTTTTCTACAACATTTATTTTTGAGACATCATAGTTTTGTTCCATCTTTGCAAGCTGTTCTTTTACTTTTTTTAGCTCTGAAACTTGTAATCTCATGTCCTCCATTGATTTTATTAATTATTCTGTGTTCAAATTGACACTGTTGCCCTGCTCTGTCCTTGCTGTTGCTATTGTTCATGTCCTTGTGACCACCTCTGCTGTGGCTCGTGGAATATTTGGTACTAATACGGTTCCAAGTGTAGAGGGTACTGCTGCTGAGACTACTGGTATTACATCAGGAGGCTGGGAGGTTGACTCTCCTTGCTTGTCCTTCAGTGCCCTTTCCAGTTCCTATTCAGTCTCATTCAATCTCTCATTTAGCTTTAAAAGCAAATACGTTAATTCTTCTTCAGATTTTTTCTTTATAATTTCTGTGGTCTGTGGATGTCTTGAAGGAGGCAGCTTCAGTTGTTTCCTCAAGGTAGCAATATCTTCATCTTTCTTTTTTATCAATGCCTCTATACCATTCACTTCTTTGGGATTATGTCCCAATCCAATAATGATTTCTTCTAGAGACTTTATTCTGTTATCTTTAGCTAGGGAGGAAGGCTTTTCTAAGTGTAGTTGAGCTATAGTGTTATCCAAGGAATTTTTCAATCGATGGGCCATCATTGCCTTACTAGCCAAGGTTGAATAGACCATCTCTCCAGTTTGTTTGTGCAATTCAATCTGGTCCATAGGATGAATATCCTTTGCCATGACCTCCAAATTTGTTTTGATGTAATCTGCTGCTGACTTAGGTTGTTGCACTTTAGGATTAAAGTAGCTCATTATCATTTTGACCTCTTTAATATCGTAGGCTGACATTAATCTCTGTTGATTTGTGGGGGCCATTTTTAAATATTGATTATAAATTTGGAGTCTCAATGGATCATTTCTTACTTTGATTTCTGTGAATGATTTCTTGATATCTATGGCATCTTTCATTAGTGGTTTGAAAGATGATACTTCTGCACTTTGCTGTCATTCTAGCTCTTCTCTTTGTGTGCTAGTGGATGTTCCTCCCTTTGGAATAGTGTGATAACTAGTGATTCCCTCTCTCCTTTGACTATCTGTAGTCTCCTCCATAAATTCCTCCTTTAAAAGGGGATTTAACCTTTGCCTTTTTGTTCCAGGCTTCTCTGAAGGTTCACTGGAAGGGGTAGCTACTTCCCTGTTTCTCTTTTTACTCTTTTCCTCATTTAGAGGGGTCTGCAAGCTTGGTGGTCCTTCTACATTAGTCTGAGTTGGAGGAGTTGGAATTTGGGCTTGTTCTTTGGAGGTCTCATGTTGCTGAGACATTGTGACTTAAAAGCTAGTTTCTAGTTCTTTACCTTTTGATGACCCTATAGTTTGTGTGTTGGTTTCCTGTGAAGGTTGCTGAGAGGTTCCAGTGGTGGATGCACCAATTCCTGACCTTTGAGATAGCTCGAACGGTACCTGCCCAAAAGAATCCAGGTCAAGGGTTTTCTCAAAATTCCTCATAGCATTCTCAGAATTGACCTGTTCACTATCATTTTCTACTAAGGTCCCTTCTATCCATTCATCCATGTTTGCAAATTGCTCAATCTCTGGGATCCTATGGTGAATGT
The DNA here is from genome assembly GCA_000404065.3 of Pinus taeda. Taxonomy (NCBI): domain Eukaryota; kingdom Viridiplantae; phylum Streptophyta; class Pinopsida; order Pinales; family Pinaceae; genus Pinus; species Pinus taeda. The sequence continues at coordinate 108,320 of APFE031043837.1, read as the reverse complement.
ATGGAGACAACTTGTTCTTCATTATTTTATCACATATAAAGCTATTAGGGTCATATGGTACCCACCCAAAACTCTTTTGTAATCTAAGGTGATCTTCTAAAATTATTTCAGCTTCTTTCCACACATCCCTAGTGTTGCAGACAAAAGGGCCTAGTTGATTCTTAATTCTAAGCTGAGCTTTCTTCTTGGCATTACAAAAATGGACTAAATCTGCATTTATCATCTAGCTGAAATATTCCAATGCAAACAATCTTATTGGAACATACTTTGGTAGTTTAAAAGGGTAGAACTCACACCCATAAATCCAGATTTTTGTATGTTTCCTATATAGGTACTAGTCACCTAGTCTGTATTGCTTGGAGAGTTGAAGGACATTCTTTATATCACCACTGATCCTAGGAGAGGAAACTCCTATCAATAAAGTGGTTTCAGGATGCACAAATAAATTAATGAACTCATTGTAAGTATAAGGGGTCTCAAGGGACTTATGGAAAATGGGACTCCAAACGATAACAGATCTTGGGTTTCCTTTGGTGTCAAGTTTCTTAAAATGAAAAGGGAAATTGTATGATTGATAATACAACATAAGATGATAGATGAAAGTGGTGTATTTGAAAACTCCTTCATCATCCAGTCTTAGGAATTGATCGTGAATTTTATTAGCAATGTAGGAAACATAGTCATACTTAATAGCAGGTGGCTATTTAGGAGTAAAAATTGACAATAACGCTAGAGTTATATCATCAACGTATTCAGTTGTGTTGAATTCCATCATTAAAGATATCATGTCTACTATAAGTTTTCCCATTTCTGTAAAACAACTCTGTCCATAAGGAGGGGGACCTTTGGGCTGATATTTTTCTAACATGAAGGTTTGGGAGATGCGAATGAGTTCTGAGTGGGGTATTACAATGGATTTCTCAAGTACATATCCCATAGAAAGGGGAGTTAGGTCTTGAATAGGGGAAGATTGTAACATTTCATTTATGGAAGCAGTTGTAATGGGGAATAGGACTATTTGACTTGGGGACACAACAACTCTTAGGTTTGGATCATAATTTGCCTGGCATTGATGAATTATATTAGGGAACACATGGACTGAAGGAAGAAAATACCTGGGAAGGTTGGATTCCCACAGTCCCAGGATATCTGAGCCATTTAAATAGTTGTCTCTGGCTTGACAAAAGACCTTGATATGATTTTGGTTAGTGGATAGGTCATTTATTTGAAAGTATTTATCTGTAAGAAGCAGATATTCTAGGTCCTTATGAGGGGCATTGAGAGGTGCGACATTGAAAATAGCGGGGGTTTCCATTTCTAGTTCTTGTGGATTCAGAAATGGAATTTGGGTTTTCTATGAGAAAATAGGCCAAATAGCAGGTTTGGAAAGCTATATAGTGAAGACGTTTGGATTTGACTTGAATTTAGCTCTTTCTTGTGGAATTTTCAGTAAAAAACCAAAACTTGCAAGGTTTCGGTGGAAATTGGATAAATACCTGTAATGGGGAAGTGAAAAATGTAATGATGGGTTGAATAATAGGTTCCGAGTGCGTTGCTACAAATTTTCTGACTAGGTGGCGGTTGGAAAGCTTTAGCAGTTGACTGGGATGTTGCTTTGCATGGGAACACAGTTTGCTGTATAAAACATTGAAAATGAAATTTCATTAATTTTTTTTGCAAAATCTAGGTTGGAGGGGATTTTTATTATTAGAAAAATAATGTAAGCATGATAGGATGGTTTTTCATATGTGGAGGGTGGTAAGTGGTATGGTGTCACACCACTTTTGGGATTAGGCAGTATTTTGTCGAGAGGCAGTGATCCCATTGATCGAATGACGCATGGCATAGGTATGGGATGAAAATCACCTAGTGATAGCGTGTTAAAGCGTGGTCACCAGGGGGGCGTGATATCAACGTCAGCCGTAGGATGATGGGGGGGCAATTGGATGGCTGACGGGAGACATGGTGTGGCGAAGTTTAAATGTGGTGGGCCTGACATAATTAGGAGTTAATTAATCATATCGGGGGTGTTATGATTGGATGAGGGGTTCTTAATTAACCATGGGGGTTAATTAATCCCAATTGATGCAGTGGGGGGATTAGGTTGTTAACTAGTTAACGGTTTAACTAGTTAATCCTATTTAAGTATGACTTATGGTTATAATTAACCAAAGGGGTGGGATATATAGTAATTTGGGGGTTTTTTAATATATTTAATAATACGAGATAGGGTGAACTTTTTGGGAGTTATGTAATATAAGTCAGAGATTAATATGAAAAATGCAATGGCAAGCGCTAAGTAAAAACATTAAAGTTGTGCATTTAAACTTAGGCTTAAAGTGGAAAAAATGGGTTTTATGTAATATTGTGAATTTTTCCTAAGGAAAATGGGATTTTACTTAGGAAAAGACTTATAAGAGTGAATGGATGATGGTTTTAAGTACTTAGGCTTTTGAAATTATTGGGTCGAGGGTTCGATCCCTCCAAAAGTCAGAGAAATGCTCCGAGCCCCTCCAATTTAGCAAATACCTTAGTGCTTAGGGGAAATTAGTGAATAATTAGGGAAAATGAGAAGGGGAGTTAATCATTGTGACTTTGCTTTGCTTGTGATGTTTTCAATGTTGTGTATGCCTTTTCTTTATGATGAAAAATGAAAGATTAGCACATTTGGAGACATTATTCACCATACATTATTCTGCAACATCATCTACCTACCCTACCTACTTAACTTAGCATTTTTTCTTCTTTATTTGGGTGCACTTAGACTGGCAAACCCCTATCAAATCTTCCTTTTCTTTTACATGGCAAAGCCTATCTAAATTTACACTTATTACATCCAAGGGCTTAAATTAAACTGTTGAGCTCCTTTTATTTACTCTACCTATCTACTTATCTGCCAAGATTACACTGTTTGGTCAGATATTTATTCTCTATTTCTACAACATGAAATTGAAATATGAACTAGCCAAGTTTAAACAATTTGACTATTCATGAATTGCGGCAAAAGAAACAAGCTACACACAATTTGTTTATTACACAAAATGAAAAAGTAGTGGCATTTAGACTTGCACACTTTCCTGGTCTTTTGTTTGGGGTTCATTTTCTTTTATTTTTTGACCATCTTTATTCTTTTTACTCTTTGATTTTTCTTTTAGGGTATACCCTCTTTACATTTTTTAAATTTTTTGATTTTTTGAAAATATGGAAAACCCTTGCAACAAGAAAAGGTATGAACATATTACAGAGCTCATCAAGTCAATCATGACATATGACATCTATTGGTATAGGGGACTAACAGTGGCTCCACTTGGGGATGGCTTTTCATGATGAAAAGTAAAAAATAGTAGATTAGATAACCTCTGAATAACTTTGATTGTATTTTGCAATCTTCTTTTTCCTGCTGCTTTATTATAAGTACGACAATGATGCTTCTGAAGCTTAGGGCCTTCTCTTCGGGCTTCAACTCCAAAAGTCACTATCCAATCCAAATTATGACATTACGAAAGGATATAGTATGTACAGGTTAATCATCATTTAACTTAATAGGTAAGATCAAAATAATGTTTTATCATACGAACATTGACTGGTCCGTCTTCTAATGATGTACCATCCAAATTCTTCAAATAATATGTATTGTTTCCTTGTAGAGCCTGGATAATATATGGACCTTTCCATAGGAAGTCAAACTTCCCATGTTTCCCCTTATCTTCTCTTCTGGAATCCCATCTCAGCACTTTGTCTCTAGGATGGAAGTCTTCTGCTTTAGTTCTTCTGTCAAATATCCTCTTGAGTTTTTCTTGCCATATTTGGGATCTCTGATACACTTCCTCTCTGGTCTGCTGCCAATTTATGGTCTGATTAATCCTCCTTTGGATATCATTGGGTTCCACTTGATCTTCTTGCAGTAGTTTCATAACTGGAACTCCCAACGATGAAGGAAATACTGCCTCTATGCCATAGACTAATTCATAAGGACTAGTGCCAATGGAATTTTTAGTTGTCAATCTATCTGCCCATAGTGCATTGATCAGTTTCTTATGCCAAGTATTTTTGTTTTCTTCCAACAGTTTCTTAATAATGTTAATAAGACTTTTGTTGGAGGATTCAGCTAATCTGTTTCCTTGTGGATAATATACATGTCGTGGAATGGCCTAAGGTAATATGGTATTTATTACAGAAATTGATCATTTTTTGTGATTTAAATGCTACAACATTGTTTTCATGATTTTTATGGGGTAGCCAAATCTGGATAATATGTTGGTTTCTAGGAATCCTATGATTATTGTATCTATGGCCTATCTGGAAGGTATGGGCTCTATCCATTTGGAAAAGTAATTAATGGCAGTAAGGATCCATTTATGCTATCCAGTGGAGGGAGGGTGGATTTCTCCAATGAAGTCAAGACCCCATTGTTGAAATGGTTTTTCAGTATAGATAGGTTTCAGGGGTAAAGGTAATAGTTTTCTCTTGCCCTCAAAAAATTGGCATTTATGGCAAAAGGTAACAAATTTTTTCACATCAGCGAACAAGGTTGGCCAATAGAAACCAACCCTTACAATCTTATCTATAGTCAATTTCCAGTAGAGGTGTCCACCACAATCTCCTGCATGAAAATATTGAAGTGTCTTGTCAGCTTCATTCTTTAGTAAACAACTCAATAACATTCCTTCATGATTTTTCCAAAAAAGAGCACTATCTACAATGCAAAAATTTAAAGCTTTCATTTTTAAAAATCTACTTTTTGTTCTGGACAACCCTTGATGAGCCTAAAGGTTTTGTAACACATAGATTATATCAACATACCAAGGGGAATCTGTGAAGGCCTGGCTGATCTGTGGAGTTGCCATCTCCTGTTCGCTGTCCAATTCATTGATGTCCAAGGCTTGGCAGTTTGTTTCTGTCACGAGTTTAGACAATCCCTGTCCTTTTATCAATTTAGTAGGTTTTATTTCAATATCATATTCTAAAATGGTAGCAATCCATTTACCTCTTTTTCCTTCAATTCCATCCCGAGTTAGGATGTCCTTGACAATAGCATTTGGTACATAGGCTATCACATGAGAATACAATATGTAAACTCTAAAGTCCTTAATTGCTTTAACTAGTGCAAATGCCTGTTTTTCCATGATTTTATACTTGAGTGATGCATCTCTAAGTGCTTTACTAAAAAAGGCTATGGGTTTCTCACATCTTTGGTCATCCTTTTGTAGTAAAACAACTGCTATAGTGTGCTCTGAGGCAAAAGAAAAAATTATGAAATCTCTATCGAATTGGGGACTTGTAAGGACTGGTGTTCTGGTCAAAGGCATCTTAATTTCTTCAAATGCTTATTTGGCTTCTACCATCCATTTTATACTTGAATCCTTTCTTAACATGTTATTGAGTAACCTAATTAATTATGCTAAATTAGATATGAATCTTCTCAAAAAATTTATCTTTCCTAAGAAAACTTGAAGTTACCTGATGCTTCTAGGATGAGGTATCTGCAATATTGCTTCTATTCTGGTAGGATCAATCCGAATGCCATCCTTTGAGATAAGGTGCCCTAAGAGCTTACCTTCTTCAAGGCCAAACAAAGATTTTTTAGGATTTAAAGGGATACCATATTTCCTACATTTGAGAAACACTTGTTTGAGATGATCTAGATGCTGTTTATCTGACTTAGAAAAAACAGTTAAGTCATCCAGATATATGACAAGAAAATCATGAATTTCTTTAGCAAATGCAATGTCCATTTCTCTTTGAAAAGTAGCTCCTGCATTTTTAAGTCCAAAAGGCATTTTAATATACATGAATGCACCCCATGGTGTAGTAAAGGAAGTTTTTTCCTGATCATCAGGGTGGACTAGAATCTGGTTATACCCTAAAAATCCATCCAAAAGTGAAATCGTAGAGGCTCCCACTACCCTTTTCAAAATGTGATCCATCTTAGGTAAAGGGTAACTATCCTTTAAAGAAACTTTGTTTAGATTTCTTAGGTCCACACATAATCTAATTTCACCAGTTTTCTTCCCAGTAGGTACTAAATTAGATACCCACTCTAAAAATCTTATTGGTGCAATTATCCCTGCCTCATACATACGTTTAATCTCTTTCTCAATTAGTGGTAGTAAGACAGGGTTGATTCTTCTGAGTTTCTGTTTAAATGGTTTCTGGTCTTCTTTCAAAGGTATGGTATGTTGAATTAATGAGGTATCAAATGCTTTCAAATCCTCATAACTCCAGGCAAAGACATCCTGGAATTCTCTCATGAGTTCAACATATTTTAACTTTTGGCTAGGGGGTAAGGACATTGATAGTTTTACCATTTTTGGATTTTCTTCTGTTCCTAAGTTACACTCTTCAATGTTTTCTTTTAGTGGTTCCATCTTTGGTTTCTTAGGAATGTCATTAGAGTTAAAGAGGTCCTCTAGAGGAGTTAATCCCTTAGGCAAGTGACTATCTTTTAGATCTATGACCTCTGTTTCCTCTCCATTTATCTCATCAAGGTCCATCTATTTTAAGTCTTGAACTTCCTGTTTGGTAAAATTTGTTGGGTGAAGCATTTGAACGGAACTATCTTCTACCATATTGGCATTTACTTCATCTATCTGTTTAGTAGCATCAATATCTATATGACTATGAGAAAATTCATTATCTAAAGTGAGAAAGTTATTTATTTTCTCATCAATGTAAAAAAATTTCCAGTTCTTTACGTTGTCAGGGATGGTAGGCCTATGCCTGATTTCAGCAGTGAACTGGTGGTTGGGCTCGAATGGTAATTTGCAAGTACTAGAAAACATGGCCAGACTATGAGCATGTAAGTTGTGCTTCCTAGATACTACAACAAGATGAGTTTCCAGAAAGGTATTAAGAATCTCTATCACCGTTCCCCTATAGTAACCTAATCTGGTATCTCTAGTAAGGTACTTTCCTTTAATTTGATTGATAATTAATTCTGAATCACTTATAACAGAAACTCTAATTGCTCCTAACCATTTTACAATTTTAAGTCCTAGCAAAAGAGCTTCATACTCCACCATATTGTTGGTGCAGTTAAATTCATCCAGTAGGCATGGTCATTTTCTAAGTTATGCACCCAAATTCCTGCCCCTACCCCTAATTTATTTATAGAACCATCAAACTCTAAGTTCCCGAGAATTTCATGGACATAATCAGTGTGAGGGGTAATGGGAATTTGTTTAGCTGGGGGTTTCAGTTTTTTGTTCTCATCAAGTTTATCTGTTTCATCTGATTGATCATTTGTATCTGAGATTTCTTGGATCAGAGCATTTGTTTCTCCTGTTTCAATTTCTTTTGGTTATGCTGTTAACACTTGTTCATTATTGGCAGGATTGATTTCAGCATTATATAGAATAAATGAATCCATATCTGAGTGTATAGAGTAGATAGGGAAATTTTGTGGTTTCTCCTAGCTACTTACTATATATTTCATTAGTGTCTCTCGATATAGCTTCTTAGGTTGGCTGAAAACAGAGATAGTAGCATAAGACATAACCAACTGTAGTGATCCTTGGAGTTTGGCACCCCAGGACCTGGATAACAACATCCCATATTTTGGAGGAATATCAGCTACTACTATATCCATCAAGATTGTTTTAGTAGGATACTGAATTAAAGAAACACACAGGTCTTTTATTAACCCTAAGCATCTCACTTGGCTTGAATAAAAAGAAAAGAGATCTTTATAAGGCCTGGTGATGTCAAGATCTAATTTCTCCATTACAGATTTGGAAATTAAATTGTGAGATGCCCCAGAATCAAACATAGAATTATGGAGGATTTTGTCATGAATATTTAGACTCACATAGAAGGGATGCACACTTCCTTCTAGGTGTTTCCCATTCACTTTAGGGCCAAAGATTAGTTTTGGTTGGTCATCAAAAACATTTAGGAATCTTCGGTTCCAGTGATTTTGAGTGATCGATTAATTTGTTCTCGGTAGAAATCATGTTTAGCTAGTTATGATAGTGGAACAACTACCTTTAATTTGCCCACTTCGGCTTCTAGATTGAAAGGTTTTTCAGTTTTCGCTTTAGTGTTTCAAACAATTGGATTCTCTCTATTTTCTGGATTTTTAGAGTTTTTGTCTTTTTCATGAGTAGGGTTAGTACTTACATTTTCTCCCAAATTAATTTCTAGGGGTTCTTCCACAGTTACCTTAGAGGTAAGGGGAATGGAAGAGTCTCTGTTATTTTGTTGATTGTTAGATATGTCTTCTATTATTAGATCAGAGGGGTTATTGTTAGGTCTGGACAAAATTTGTACATGTGGAGGTACTCCTTTTCCTTTGGCTGGTTGTTTTGGGCCTTTCTGTTTGTTATTTTCAGGGACATCAATTCTTCTACTTCTCAAATTATATTGTTTGTGCACTTCGTAGATAGTTGTATCATATCCCTCCTTGAAATCAAATGATTCTCCTGATTGGGTTTGAAATTATTCAAGGACATGAGCCTCCTGATCTTCTTGAGTTAAAAATACTTCTCCTTCATTATTAAGCCCCATTAGATTTATCTGAGTGTCCTCAGGGGGATCCTCGGAGTTGGATGTTTTTATGTAATTATCTTGGAAAGGGGGTCTAATGTTTTGATCAGTGCCAGTTTTACCAGTTATTGGATTTTGGTTTTTCCGGAAATTTGGATTCCTTCCTGTATTGAGCTGCTGACCCTCCCAAGGTGATTTTCTCTCTATTTTTCTACTTTGTCCCCTAATCTTTCCATTCCTTTGATTATTACGTCCATTTTCTAATCTATAGGTGAAGATTCTTCTTTGAGTGGTATCCTTCTTTCACTTCTAGCCTTGGCACGTTTTGATATCAAATTATCCTCAACACTGACAGTTATACTTTGCATTTCTTCTAAGGTTCTAGGGGCTCTTTCCCTTTGCTGAAAAGCCATATCCGAATCAAATCCATCTGGGAACTTGATCGGGCTAGATCAGGTGGGGGTTTGAGGTTTTGGGGAATTGCATTGTAAACAACATTAAACCTAGTGCAATAATCTTGCACAGTTTCTTGAGTTCCTCTCTTAAGACTTTCATATTTAGATAAGATCTGCAGAGGATCTTTCTTCTTCTCCCAATGGTTTAAGAATTGTGTATAAAGGGCTTCTAGGTCAGTTATGCTATCTGCTCCTAGAGCCCTAAACCAAGTTCTAACTTCACCTATTAAACTTTGGACAAATATCCTCATTTTAACATCATCAACATCAATCTCATATATTTCAAAATAGTCACTCATTTTTCTGGTATGTTGTTGGGCTGTGTAGGTGCCAGTGTCATCAAATTAGGTGATTTTACTTTGATAGTCTTGGGGCATAGCACCCAAGTTGGCTGGTAAGCACAGGGGAGTGTACCGGTTTGCCATAGCTGGAGGTGGTGATGAAACAACAGATGGGGTAGGCGTAACAATAGGAATGTGAGTTGTAGATGGAGGGATAGAAGGAGGGGTTTGTGGTGGAGTAGTTTGGGGTTGAGATGAATGAGGGATGGATGAAGAACCTGTAGAAGAAACAATGATTGTAGAGGGATCAGATGTTTGTTCAGAAGTGAGTTCAGATTGTATTGAATTTTGTAAATGTCTGTCAATTGCAACACTGACAACTTCAAATTTTAAGTCTTCAATGAACACGGGGTCATGAACCAAGTTTTTCAATTCAGACTCATAAAATGTTACAAAACAAAGAGGTTTCAAATTGTTCATCAAAGGGCTCATCCTCAAGATAAACCCACTTTATAGGGCAAGAGGTTGATCTATAAATAGGCCGAGAACTAGCAATACTTTCTTGGCTTTCCTGTCTCCTAAGAATTCTAGGAATCAGATTAGGGTTATCAAATACAAGTGGTGGATTTGGGTCAAGGTTTCACCTAGTATAACGAGTCATTTCTAAAGCCAAATTTCTTGGTTATGATTTTCTGAATTAATGTCAACAACTTCTATGTTTCTTTAGGATTTTTGAAATTTAATTTAGAACAGTCCTAAAGAGTTGTTTAACTGAGGAACTGTTTTATGTTCAGTTCATAAATTAGACTGGAGATAGACTAAAGCAACATTCATCTACTTATGATCTTGCAAAGTAAGAGTAGTTAGAAGGCTACCTGGCTAACTTCAAGCTCCGTCTGTACTTTATAAATTGAACAATAATGATAGAAACTTTTCGTCCCCAGTGGAGTCGCCACTACGTTGACACTCAGATTTTCCCAGAAGTTGTAACAAGGGGAAAGAGGTTTGAGGTAAAAAAAAAAAAATCTTCTAGATACAAAATCTAGCCAATCTGTATCCAGAGAGGGCTCTCTCTTTAAGTTTTAGCTTTGTTTTATAAGGTTTTAGGCTAGTTATTAGAGCTTGGGGTTTTGTTTGAATTTGTTGGTGAAGTTCAATAGAAAAGGGGTAAAACTGAATAGTTTAGTCCATTAGGCTAATGGAGTCAGGGAAAATGGCTCAACTGGATTTGGTTTCTCAATAAAGGATGGTTTCACAGGGCAAGATAGCTGAACATGGAGAAAATAGAGACTTAAAAAGATGGGATGGGCTTAAAGGGTTAAAGGGAAAATAAGAATCCTTCAACATACTTTAAGAGAGCAGAACATGAATAACCATCAATAAAGAGCAATTAGAATTCTTTACTAAATGATTAAGATGAATAAACTAGAAAACATGAGCAATTAAGAATTCACTGTTTATACTAGTTCAGAAGAAAACATTGAGAACAAAAATGATTGAAGACAGATTGCACTTAAGCACTTTCTGAATTATTCTTTTTCATTTAATGTTAAGATATGAAACATAGTGAATATAATAAACCTGAAAACATTAGCACATGAGATATAAGATACTTATTTGCTTGATGTCCAACACATGAATCCTGAGAAAAGTCCTTTACATCAATATTTCATCCAGGTAGCCATGAAAAATTTGTCCAACAACACTTTTTATTCCAAAATATTAGTTTTACAGCATTGTCAAAGAATCCACCCTCAATCATTCGAATGGGGGTGTGTTTATAAAAAATTTTTACAATGAAAATATCTCTTAACAAAGTAGAGATATAACTGAGATGACTAATCAAATCTTTCAAGAAAATAGTGCTAGCAGACCTCGTAGATGACAGATAAGGCAACTGAATGGTTTGTTGTCCCTATTCTTGAGAATGTGCTGGAGTTAGGCCCTATGATTTGGCCTTCTGTTGTCCTTGGTGTAATCATGTGCTGGCTGCTCTGTTTTGATCTTTCTACTGATACACTTTACCTGCATCTGCTACTCTTTACTTGTTGATCTCTTTTCATCCTCTTTACCCTCATTGACTGGAGTAAAAACCAAAATTTTATCTTTTACCACAAATGAATGAAAAAATTTCAAGCATTTCTTCCCACCATTTTGGCTGTGGTATTCTAATTTTCTGAACCTTTCTAAGGGTTTCATCTGTTTCAGTATACCTGAAGAATGTGGGCTGAATTGGGAACAAGTGTTTCAGCTCATGCTCGACATAAAATAAGTTCTCTAAGCTGTCATAGAGAACTCGGCCTGTGGGGAGTGCTTTTATTCATGAGGCACTTGTCGATGAACTTGCTTGATTGCCTGCATATTTATTCAACTTTTCTACTTATCTCTCTACTTAATTAATCTATCATTAATCACTAAAGGACTTGGTAGACCTTTATTCTGCAAAATAGCAAACTTCTCCATGAAGGCATTAATCTCCATCTACTTGTCATGACATCTTCTTTCTAAATTCTACATCAAAGTTTTCTTAGTTAATACCCTCTTGATTTCCAAAATGGTTTCTGTTCTATCTGTGATGCCCAATTCTTTCAGTTGTTCTCTATTCCTGGTATTCAAAAAATGTATGAGCCTGTTGGCTTCCTCTGGCATTTGTCCTAGCTATGCCTTTGTCCTTTGAATTTCTTCTAGGGATGTCTTCACTAGATCATTCTGCTCGAAAATTACTTGGATGGAAGGCCAAACATAATTTATGGATTGAGTGATGTTGGCCCAAAGAATTTTCTTGATCGCTGCCAGAGGTTTTTCAAAAGTGAGATCCTTTTTTAATGTTTTTACCTTATTCTCCAATGTTTTAATCTCTCTTGTTTTTTCTACAACATTTATTTTTGAGAGATCATAGTTTCGTTCCATCTTTGCAAGCTGTTCTTTTACCTATTTTAGCTCTAAAAATTGTAATCTCATGTCCTCCATTGATTTTATTAATTCTTCTGTGTTCAAATTGGCACTGTTGCTCTGTGTTGTCCCTGTTGTTGCTATTTTTCCTGTTCTTGTGACCACCTCTGCTATGGCTGGTGGAATATTTGGTGCTAATACGGTTCGAAGTGTAGAGGGTACTGATGCTGAGACTATTGGTTTTACATCAGGAGGCTGGGAGGTCGACTCTCCCTACTTGTCCTTCAGTGCCATTTCCAGTTCCTGTTCACTCTCATTCAATCTCTCATTTAGCTTTAAAAGCAAATCCATTAATTCTTCTTTAGATTTTTGCTTTATAATTTCTGCAGTCTTTGGATGTCTTGAAGGAGGCAGCTTCAGCGGTTTCCTTAAGGTGGTAATATCTTCATATTTATTTTTGATCAATGCCTCTGTACCCTTCACATCTTTTGGATTATGTCCTAATCCAATAATGATTTCTTCTAGAGACTTTATTCTGTTATCTTTGGCCAGGGAGGAGGCTTTTTCTAAGTGTAGTTGAGTTGTAGTGTTATCCAAGGAATTTTGCAATCGATGGGCCATCATTGCCTTAGTAGCTATGGTTGAATAGACCATCTCTCTAGTTTGTTTGTGCAATTCAATCTGGTCCATAGAATGAATATCCTTTGCCATGAGCTCCAAATTGTTTTGATGTAATCTGCTGCTGACTTAGGTTGTTGCACTTTAGGCTTAAAGTAGCTCATAATCATTTTTCCCTCATTAATGTCGTAGGCTGACATTAATCTCTATTGATTTGTGGGGGCCATTTTCAAATATTGATTATAAATTTGGAGTCTCAATGGATCATTTCTTTCTTTGATTTCTGTGAATGATTTCTTGATATCTATGGCATCTTTCATTGGTGGTCTGAAAGATGATAGTTTTGCACTTTGCTGTCATTCTAGCTCTTCTCTCTGTGTGCTAGTGGATGTTCCTCCCTCTGGAATAGTGTGTTGACTAGTGATTCCCTCTCTCCTTTGACTATCTGTAGTCTCCTCCACAAATTCCTCCTCCGAAAGGGGATTTAACCTTTGCCTTTTTGTTCCAGGCTGCTTTGAAGGTTCACTGGCAGGGGTAGCTACTTCCCTGTCTCTCTTTTTACTCTTTTCCTCATTTAGAGGGGTTTGCAAGCTTGGTAGTTCTTCTACATTAGTCTGAGTTGGAGGAGTCGGTGTTTGGGCCTGTTCTTTTGAGGTTTCAGGTTGCTGAGACATTGTGACCTGAAAGATGGTTTCTAGTTCTTTACCTTTTGATGACACTATAGCTAGTGTGCTATTTTTCTGTGGAGGTTGTTGAGAGGTTCCAGTGGTGGATGCACCAATTCCTAACCTTTAAGATAGATCAAATGGTACATGCCTAAAAGAATCCAGGTCAAGGGTTTTCTCAAGATTCCTCAGAGCATTCTCAAAATTGACCTGTTCACTATCATTTTCTACTAAGGTCCCTTCTATCCATTCATCCATGTTTGCAAACTGCTCAATCTCTGGGATCCTATGGTGAATGTATGGAGACAACCTATTCTTTGTTCTTCTATCACATATAAAGGTGTTAGGGTCATATGGTACCCACCCAAAACTCTTTTGTAATCTAAGGTGATCTTCTAAAATTATTTCATCTTCTTTCCATGCATCCCTAGTGTTGCAGACAAAAGGGCCTAGTTGATTCTTAATTCTAAGCTGAGCTTTCTTCTTGGCATTACAAAAATGGACTAAATCTGCATTTATCATCTGCCTAAACTATTCCAATGCAAACAGTCTCATTAGAACGTACTTTGGTAGTTTAAAAGGGCAGAGCTCACACCCATAAATCCGGATTTCTGTATATTTCCTGTGTAGCTACCAGTCACCTATTCTGTATTGCTTGGAGAGTTGGAGGATCTTCTTTATATCACCATTGATCCTAGGAGGGGAAACTCCTGTCAATAAAGTGGTTGTCGGATGCACAAATAGATCAATGAATTCATTGTAAGTATAAGGGGTCTCAAGGGACTTCTGGAAAATGGGACTCCAAGAGATAACAAATCTTGGGTTTTCTTTGGTGTCAAGTTTCTTGACATGAAAAGGGAAATTTTCTGACTTATAATACAATATAAGATGATAGATGAAAGTGGTGTATTTGAAAACTCCTTCATCATCTAGTCTTAGGAATTGATCATGAATTTTATTGGCAATTTAGGAAGCATAGTCATATTTAACGGCAGGTGGTTGTCTAAGAGTAAAAATTGACAATAACGCTAGGGTTATATCATCAATGTATTCACTTGTGTTGAATCCCATCACTAAAGATATCATGTCTACTATAAGTTTACCCATTTCTGTAAAACAAATTTGTACATAAGGAGGGGGACCTTTGGGCTGATATTTTTCTAACATGAAGGTTTGGCAGATGCGAATGAGTTCTGAGTGGGGTATTACAGTGGATTTTTCAAGTAAATATGCCATAGAAAGGGGAGTTATGTCTTGACTAGGGGAAAATTGTAACATTTCATTTATGGAAGCAACTGTAATGGGGAATAGGGCTTTTTGACTTGGGGACATAAAAACTCTTAGGTTTGGATCATAATTTGCCTGGCATTGGTGAATTATATCAGGGAACACATGGACTGAAGGAAGAAAATACTTGGGAAGGTTGGATTCCCACAGTCCCAGGATATCTGAGCCATTTAGATAGCTATCTCTGGCTTGAAAAAAGACCTTGAGATGATTCTGGTTAGTGGACAGGTCATTTATTTGAAAGTCTTTATCTGCAAGAGGTAGATATTCTAGGTCCTTATGAGGGGCATTGAGAGGCGCGACATTCAAAATAGCGGGGGTTTCCATTTCTGGTTCTTGTGGATTCAGAAATGGAATTTGGGTTTTCTTTGAGAAAATAGGCCAAACAACAGGTTTGGAAAGCTATATAGTGAAGATAGTTTGGATTTGTACTAAATTTAGCTCTTTCTTGTGGAATTTTCAGTTAAAAAACCAAAACTTGCAGGGTTTTGGTGGAAATTGGATAAATACCTGTAATGGGGAAGTGAACAGTGTAATGGCGGGTTGAATAACAGGTTCCTGAGTGCATCACTGCGAATTTTCTGACCAGGTGGCGGTTGGAAAGCTTTAGCAGTTGACTGGGACATTGTTTTGCATGGGAACACAGTTTTCCGTATAAAACATTGAAAATGACATTTCATTAGTTTTATTCGCAAAATCTAGGTTGGCGGGGATTTTGATTATCGGACAAATGAAGTAAGTTTGATAGGATGGTTTGTCATATGTGGAGGGAGGTAAGTGGTATGGTGTCGTACCGCTTTTGGGATCGGGCGGTATTTAGTCGGGAGCCAGCGATCCCGTTGATTGAATGACGCGTGGCGGAGGTACGGGATGAAAACCGCCTGGTGATTGCACGTTAAAGCGCAGTCAACGGGGGGGCGTGATATCAACGTCGACCATAGGATGATGGGGGCACGATCGGACGGTTGATGGGAGACGTGGTGCGACAAAGTTTAATTGTGGTAGACCCGACATAATTAGGAGCTAATTAATCATATCACGAGTGTTATGTTTGGATGAGGGGTTCTTAATTAACTGTGGGGGTTAATTAATCCTGATTGATGCAGCGGGGGGATTAGGTTGTTAACTAGTTACGGTTTAACTAGTTAATCCTATTTAAGTATGACTTACAGTTATAATTAACCAAAGGGGCGGAATATATAGTAATTTGAGAGTTTTTTAATATATTTAATAATACGAGATAGTGTGAACCTTTTTGGGAGTTATATAATATAAGTTAGAGATTAATATGAAAAATTTAATGGAAAGCCCTAAGTAAAAACATTAAAGTTGTGCATTTAAACTTAGGATTAAAGTGGAAAAAAGTGGTTTTATGTAATATTGTGAATTTTTCCTAAGTAAAATGGGATTTTACTTAGGAAAAGACTTATAAGAGTGAATGAATGATGGTTTTAAGTACTTAGGCTTTTGAAATTATTGAGCCGAGGGTCCAGTCCCTCCAAAAGTTAGAGAAATGCTCTGAGCCCCTCCAATTTAGCAAATACCTTAGTGCTTAAGGGAAATTAGTGAATAATTAGGGAAAATGAGAAGGGGAGTTAATCATTATGACTTTGATTTGCTTGTGATGTTTTCAATGTTGTGTATGCCTTTGCCTTATGATGAAAAATGAAATGTTAGCACATTTGGAGACATTATTCACCATACATGATTCTGCAACATCATCTACCTACCCTACCTACTTAACCTAGCATTTTTTCTTCTTTATTTGGGTGCACTTAGACTGGTAAACCCTTATCAAATCTTCCTTTTCTTTTACATGGAAAAGCCTATCTAAATTTACACTTATTACATCCAACGACTCAGATTAAACTGTTGAGCTCCTTTTATTTACTCTACCTATCTATTTATCTACCAAGATTACACTGTTTGGTCAGATATTTATTCTCTATTTCTACAACATGAAATTGAAATATGAACTAGCTAAGTTTAAACAAGTTGACTATTCATGAATTGTGGCAAAGTAACAAGCTGCACACAATTTGTTTATTACACAAAATGAAAAAGTAGTGTCATTTATACTTGCACACTTTCCTGGTATTTTTGTTTGGGGTTCATTTTCTTTCATTTTTGACCATCTTTATTCTTTTTACCCTTTGATTTTTCTTTTAGGGTATACTCTCTTTACATTTTTTAGATTTTTTGATTTTTTGAAAATATGGAAAACCTTTGTAATAAGAAAAGGTATGAACATATTACAGAGCTCATCAAGTCAATCATGACATATGACACCTATTGGTATAGGGGCCTACCACCCATGATTAAGGAGAAGTGGTATTGTGCCCTTAGACTTGTTTTCTTTTTGCTTCTTCCTTGTGCTCATTGTAGGCGATGTAGGTATCCTCTTCTTGATGATGAACAACTATTGCTATGATGCGTCTTCATCACTGAGAGGGTTGTAGGTACCCTATTCCTTCTTTGTCTCTTCCTCTTCTGCATCTTTTCCTTTGTTCTTTCCACTTGGACCTGCATGTTGTGAGGTTTCCTTCTCTGCTTCAATTTCTTCTATGGTTGGAGTCATCCACTCTACTGATGGTGTTGTATTTTCCCAAGAAGGTCACCTTCGGTTACCAAATATGGTAGAGGATGCCATGTCTCTATCGGATCCTTCTGAGCCTTTACATATATCTTGTGGAAGTCTGCCTTAAACTCTGTTATATTGCAATAATTCTCATACAAAATTGGTGGCAATCTGGGATGCCGGTTCACTACTATGTGCAAGTTCATATGCAACAATACAAAAAAGATCCTATTCTCATTTGCACATGATGGCTCCTTGGTATGCTAGAGTGAGGCATACTGCATGGCTTTTCATACATCTTCTTCAACTACAAGAAGCTGTAAATCCTTTAGCACCTTCCATGCTAACAATGCAATGATCAAGATCAACCACACATAGTGAAATGTCTTACCCTCTTCCTATGATTCATGACATTCCTATAAAATTCCTTGCATAAATACCTAGCCTAGTTAAACTGAACCTTGTTGTTCCACTTTGTAGCTAAGGAAACAATGGCTGTGGGGACTTCGTTTTCTCTACACTTCCTCATTAACTTTCCAGCTAAGATGTGTGTGGTGAAGTGCACCCCTTAGTCGTTGATGGAGTTAATATCATAACCTCACAAATTTTTTATTAGCTGGTACTTGTCCTTCATGGTTTGCGCTATTGCCTTATCTTGATTTTTGCCGACGAACTCTTTGGCAGGGTCGTTTTCTTGGTAGGGCAATCGAGTAATCTGTTGTATCAACATTTCATCAATTGGGATCCTCTTCCCCAGCCAGAGGCATCCATCATGCACTAAGACCATTAACTGTCAAACACAGGCTATGTTAGACATGATTCTACTGAAGTGTGGCACGTTTAACATGTTCACCAAGCCCGATCTATCCAATCCTTGTGCTTTCTTTTCTTATACTACCATAGGACTTACCCACTCTGATTCTTCCACAGGTTCAATGATTCCAACTGCTATCATTTTCTCATGTTCTTTCTTCACTTTTTCTTTATGTTTTGGGTTTAGTCTATAAGCACCAGAAACGGAACCATTTGTCGGCTTAGGAGGGATGGACCTAGGTTCAAAGTGTTCTTCACAACAACAAAACCCTCAACCACTGGCCCTCTCGGCAACGACCTACAAGAAGATCGTAGTGTCACCCAAAGTGATTATGAGAGGTTGTAGAACCAGGTTTCTACAACCTAAGGGATACTTCACTATGGCATCATTGTATTATTTTTATTCCTTAATTATTATCTACAACTTTGCATTAATAAAAAAATTCACACTTATACATTACTTCACATAATCACTTTCATCAATTAAGGATGACATAAACATTCATAAAATGTGCAGTACTAAAATAAGTGTAGAGAATAAGAAAATGAACACTAAGACACAAATTTTACCATGGTTCATCCCAATGTCGGACTACATCCACAAGAATTGTTACTTATAATATCAATTTGGTGCAACAAATAGTTCTTCCCTATGCATAAAACTGCAGGGCGTTTTCGCACTAAGCTATAGACCATCTACACACTAAGATGTAGACCCACACCTCCACGCACATAGATGCAGAGCCTCACCCCTCCTCTAAAATATAAACCACAAAAGTATCACATAAACATAGATTTGATCTAATACATCATGTTTTCTTCTTTATTATTCATCCTTATATATACTATTACATGAGGGATTAATGTCGTTACATTACCATGGACTACATACCATGGTTTTCGAAATACAAGGGACTATGGCCCAAAACCCACAACTTTACAATATTTTAATGCTTTTACAAAAAGGAAGGGTCTTCGCCATGAAGCGACAATGTTCATGGTGGATTTTTTCTGTAGTCTTCATCGTGCTCCATTGCCCTGTTGTGTGGTTCACTTCATACTTTGCAACATCCTTTCTACTGCGTGCTTGTGAAGTAGGAAAGTGTTCCCTCTATGGACAGAGGCAACCCCTCTAGCCCTAGAGTGGCTCTAGTCACAACAAAACAAAGCAACAATCGATTTCCTTAAATAATTATCGTTGGAGGCTTACCTCAAACCAGTGTTTGGTGAAGCTTCCATTGCACTACTGTTATGAAACCAGCTCAAGAAAAAGATAGAAAAGATAGATCAACGCCTTAAAATTTAGCCTCTTCGAGGGGGAAACCTCCTTTACATTACATAAATGAACAATTCTTGGATGATACAAACGACAAAACCTCCTTTCTATATATAGGAGTCTAAGGAGTCATAATATAACCCAGCCGACCTAACAATAATAATATAAAGCTGCAAAAATAACAATAGAGGGATTCTATGGGGCACAATAATAACAATATGGGGACAATAGGGGCACAACAATATTAATAAGGGGCACAACTACAATAGTAATGGGGTAATCACTAGTATTATAGGGACCCAACATGCCCCTCTCCTTCAGTAAAAGTGTTGTCCTCAACACTTGAGTTGTTATGGATGCTTTTGTATAAAATTCTCATCCTCCCATGTGGAATCTTCAGTGGATAAGTTCTTCCACTTGATAAGATACTCTGAAACTGATCGATTTCGTAGCTGTCGAGTTCTTGTTTCTGTGACTGCTTCTGGTTCCAATATAATTTTTCCTTCCTCGTCAAGTT
>APFE031043837.1:33456-68694 GCA_000404065.3 Pinus taeda | reverse complement strand
TGAACTATTCAAATCATGAGAAATTAGTCACTTACGACTACCTCTCATGGAAATGGTCATACGTGAATGACTTACTTAACGCAATTGAATCTCAAAAATGATATCTAATCATTTATGGTCTCTCTCATGCTTGTTAACAATTTTCATCATTCACCGGTAATCAAGCGACTTTCTATCATGCTTGACTTTAGCAAATCTGTTTGCATGCTAGAACTTGTACTATGATCAGTGAGGGTTTCAAGACCCCTGACAAAGATTACACCTATTCGAGATGTGTGTATTGGTTTGTAATTATATGCATGAATCTTTGACTGGATGGTTGCGACCATACCTTTATTTTTGTATATGGTTTTATTGACTGGGTGGTTGTGTCCATACCACAGACCAAACTTCATATGTCTTTTGGATGGCTACGCCCATGCCTAGACTATGTGTATTTCACTATGCAGGTTCTTCGTGGTGGTGTTCTAGTTTGGTTATGTTTTCGTAAAGCATTTCATCCCTCCCACTCTCTCAGGCTTCATGCTTTATGGGGAATTTGTTACACAGTAATTTGTCACTGACCTCATCTCAGTCCCTCTGTTGTGTCATACATCAGATAAACATGTCCATATCTTCCTACTCATGCAAGAAGATTAAGCAAGTGCTCTCTAATGTTGAATATTAACCCTCGTTTCCTAAGTTTCCACATCATTGCAAGTAAACCCTTAAAAAGTGTGACGGGTCCTTGTCATGAACTGTATCATTGCGATGTCATCACAGGTGTACAACTGTTTCCTATGATGGTCAAATGTTAGGGCTCAACACAAGTCTTCCAAAGCTTTATTGTGATGATTGGTCTAAACATATTGCTCCCTTGTGATGTCATTGCTAAGCCCTAGTTCATGACCTGCAATGGTCCAAATTTGGCGAGTTAGTTCAAACAGTCGGCCTTCTGGGTGATTCTAGAACTGGTTTTTGGGTCAGATTGGTTCGCCTTTCCTCCTCTGGGATGCTAGTTCCACTGTTTATGAAACCTCCCTTGAGGATAAACTCCCTCTCCCTCATTTCATGGAGGCTCCTCCTCCTATAAAAGCACCCACCATTGTTATGATCAACTAGTTACTGGTTGCTAGTTAGATTGAAGCAGATTAGATAGCTTTGGTGTGAGTTTGACAAGTGTGGAATTACTGATAGTTTGGTAATAGGTTGTCGATTACCTTAACCTTGCATTAGAATTTGTGAGTGAGAGAGAGATATTATCCATTTGGGAGACCCATTCATGAGTGTGAATGCTTGAAGGAACATACCGACTGGACACTTTAAGAAGGCTTGCAACATCAAGGCTTGGTTGTAAGCTTTGCTCTTGATTTATTTTAATACAATCAATAACGATTTCCTATATCTTGTGTATAATTTACTTGATAGCTTATGATTCCTTGAATTTATAAGTAAATAGATCATTGTTGTTCTTGGTTATGTGCTCTGTTGTTTTCTTATGGTGTTTCAAGTCAATTACTCATTAGGGAGAAAGAAACAGATTCTGGAGCAGCACAACGGAAGCTTCACCAAACACCGATTTTGAGGTAGGCCTCCAATGATGATTATTTAAGGAAATCGATTTTTGTTTTGTTTTGCTATGACTAGACCCACTCTAGGGCTAGAGGGGTTGCCTCTGTCCGTAGAGAAAACACTTTCCTACTTCACAAGTTGTGTGGTTCTTCCATCTAGTGAAGACCTCCCAGAGTGGGGTTCTTCCATTCAGTGAAGCAAAAACAATAGTGACTAGGTTTAACGACGTCGGAGCACGTCTCTAGCCTAAACCTATAAATAATATGTGTTAAGTTCCATTGCATTGTTAAGTTCATTCAATTGATTTTAGAGTTGATCTTGAATTAGGCTTCAGTTTTCAGACCCTACCGTATGTATGTAAAAAATCCGTAGGATGCAACTAGAATGAGTAAAGCATCAATTGTTTTGATGAACACCTACTTAAAGAAAGGTAGAGAGTTCATTCCAAGTGAACACAAAACCTAAAAAAGCTAATGCAAGTGCTAAGAAACACAATGCATCAACAAACTAATACTACAGTGTGTCGATACTACTAATGAAATATTTCCAATTTCTCAAAACACGAAAATTCATAATGCGCATGTACTTTCACTTTCGTATGCTAAATGAATGCAATCTCTTGATTTTTTTTTTTTTTTTTGAATTTAAAGAGACAAACAAGCAAGTGGCAACCTGATTGAACCAAACAATTGTGATTTATGCTTGGTAAAGAAATAGAATCAATACGGGAAACCGATTCAATAATCAACAACAAAAATCAATCAACAAGAAAACAAGCAGCAAAAATCCTCAAGCAAATCAATAATATGGTTGCAGATGAACCTTGGATAAAAAATTAAACCAGGAAAATAGTTGGAAAAACTTGAAAGAGCTTGGTCACGGGCCTAAAAAGACAAGATTCATTCAAATGAAACTAAAGAGAAACAAGCCTTAACCAAAGCAATCAAAACAAGCTGATGAGAGACAAAAAACAGTGGGGGGTAAGCAAGACTGATGGTTCCAGGAGGCAAAGCTTTAAAAAACAACTTGCACAAGAATCGTTGTAAGCTTATAACAAACAACTTGTGATGATAAGCCAATCATCGCAAGTGTAGAGACAACAAATGACCGATGGTGTCGCAGGGGTACACCTATCTTCTGCGACGATCTGATTTTAGGAATAGTCGTGACTATACGACAGGTACTAAGTGACACTCATATTTACTAAAGAGGACAGGGTGACGTCGTCACAGTTGTTAAGATATCTCCAGCGATGATTTTAAAAAGGGGAAAGGACAAGTGACAACACCCAAAAAAACACTAGGCTATCCTTCCAAATAGTAATGGGAATTCCCAGATTGACCTAGGTAATCCAAAAAACTGAAGGTGCAACCCCAAAATTCAAGAGACACTAAATCAAAAGACAAGCCAAGAGTAAACAAGAAGAAAACATACAAAGGACTCCCCAGTGGAGTCGCCAACTTGTGAAGTAGGAAAGTGTTCCCTCTATGGGCAGAGGCAACCCCTCTAGCCCTAGAGTGGGTCTAGTCACTACAAAACAAAACAACAATCGATTTCCTTAAATAGTCATCGTTGGAGGCCTACCTCAAACTGGTGTTTGGTGAAGCTTCCATTGCACTACTCCATCTTCAGTTTCCTTCTCCTTTAATGAGTAATTGACCCAAAACACCACAAGAAAATGATAGAGCATGTAACTGAGAACAACAATGATCTATTTACTTATAAAGTTAAGGGATCATAATCTATCAAGTAAATTATACACAATATATAGGAAATCATTATTGATTGTATTAAACTAAATCAAGAGCAAAGCTTACAACCAAGGGTTGACATCGCAAGCCTTCTTAGAGGGTCTAGTCGGTATGTTCCTTCAAGCATTCACTCTCAAGAATGGGTCTCCAAAATGGATAATATCTCTCTCTCACTCACAAACTCTAATGCAAGGTTAAGGCACTCCACAACCTCTTACCAAAGTATCAAAAATTCCACACTTGTCAAACTCACACCAAAGCTATCTAATCTACTTCAATTCAACTAGCAACCAATAACTAGGAACTAGCTGATTATAGCAATGGTGAGTGCTTTTATAGGAGGAGGAACCCCCATGAAATGAGGGAGAGGGAGTTTATCCTCAAGGGAGGTTTCATAAATGGTGGAACTACCATCCCATAGGGGGAAAGGAAAACCAATTTGACCCAACAACCAATTCTAGAATCACCCAGAAGGCTGACTGTTTGAACTAATTTGCCAAATCTGGACCGTGACAGGTCATGAAATAGTGCTTAGAGATGACATCGCAAGGGAGAAATGCGTTTGGACCAATCATCGTAATTAAACTCTAGAAGACTTGCATCGAGCCCTAACATTTGGTCGTCATAGGAAACATGTGTACACCTGCGATGACATCGTAATGATACAGTTCATGACAAGGAACTGTCACACTTTTTAAGGGTTTACTTGTGATGATGCAAAAACTTAGGCAAAGAGGGTCAATATTCAGCATTAGAGAGCACTTGCTTAATATTCTTGCATGAGTAGGAAGATATGGACATGTTTATCTGATGTATGACATAATGGAGGGATTGAGATGAGGTCAGTGACAAATTACTGTGTAACAGTGCTTCCACAAAACTTGATTTACCTCCGAAAATCTGGCCAATTTGGGTTGTTCCCAACAACTTGAGAATCATAGAGCCATTTATGAAGTAATAAGAGGCACACCATCTTATAATCCATCACTTCACCAACATATTGGACACCGAGAAGAAATATCAACACAACAATGTTATCAGTCAAAGAACTATTAAGTTATGAGGACCTGTGCAAAATAAAAAAGGAAATCAATACCTTTAGGATCATCATATTATGAATATCAACTCTAGCATGAAAGATTCTCCAACACATTGACATCATAGGTAGGCTCAAGTATGTGAACCCTCACCTCTTCCCTATGCATATGATGATAAAATGCGTAATGGTTGAGAAAGAATTTTTTTATGGGATGGAGGTGGCCACTGAACTTGGCTGCCTTTGATTAGTGAACTAAATTTCATTTTAGTTACACATGCATGTGGAAGATTCAAATCAAGTGAGATCGTGATTATGAGGAGTGAGGTGATAATCATGACGAGCAAGGTGATGATTGCAAGGAGTGGGGACAATGGTCAAAAAATGGAAGTTTGTAAAAGAGCCATGTCATCAAAGCACTCTGAGCCTTTACCACAAAAGGAATATTAAGTACAAGGTTCGACTCCATTTGTATAATCACTCATTTTAAGAAACAGTTAGAGAAGGACGAGCTAGTGTTATCAGAGACTGCCTAAGGTGCCATTGAGCTACTTCAAACAGTGTTTGCAAGTGCTACAAGAGGCTTTGAACTACTACAGTAGGCTCTGTGATGCTACTAGAGGTTTGAAAGGAAGCTACAGGAGAGAATTGAATGAAGAAAGAAGTAAAAATTACCCAAAGTTCCCCTCAAACCCTCATGCACATGACAAAGTAACATTAAAAGGAGTAAGTGATCCTTTCCATATCTAATTTCCGTACCTCTTCCTGGAAATGTCCCCTTGATATAAGTGCCCTGTAGCAAAGAATTATACAATAGTTCCCTTGTGGAAATTGTGATATGTAAGAGAAAGATGTGGTCAAAGTTTTTTTTTTTTGTTAAGCAATTATTGGCATCCTTCTCCCCCTCTAATAAAAAGGAAAATATGACACTGTCTCTTGTGGTGTAGGTAAAATTCTAAGTGAAGACAAAAACAATTCCTCTAGCCCAAGAGTGGGTCTAGCCATAAACAAGACATTCTATGGAAGATTTCCTTAGGTTAGAACCAATTAAGAGGGCCTACCTCTTAGTACGCTATCTGTTTGATGACGACCTTGTTTCCTTGCTCCAACTATCTTCTATTTCTTGTTGCGAACACCTGAAACAAGTAGACAACAATAGACAATAACCATGATAATATACAAATTATATTCAACCTACTTAACAAGTCAAGAAACATTAAGCCATAAAAATGTGAAATGACATCTTATGTAGGAAATCAATCGATAGTTGCATCTTTATTAAATCAAGAAGAAATTACAATCAACGTCTTGACATTGTTGTTCTTCTCTGACAAATTTGGGTTCCCACACACTTCTGCTAACATTCCATGGATGCCCCCTACAATGATAATCTCGAGGCTCTTCCGTTTAGGCTTCACACCAAACCAACTCACAATTCTCCCTTAAA
Organism: Pinus taeda; assembly: GCA_000404065.3. NCBI lineage: Eukaryota > Viridiplantae > Streptophyta > Pinopsida > Pinales > Pinaceae > Pinus > Pinus taeda. Next base: position 62,909 of record APFE031043837.1, on the reverse strand, counting down.
CACAAATTAGAGAGCTACAAAGTATGGATAACTTGCTGATTACTCAAAGCAAAACTTAATTAGCACTAGCACACACACTCTAACACTAGCATGTGCTTGGGAAAAGTGGAGGTTTATATAGCTTGAATGGATGGGAGATGGTTCCTCTTCTCATGGGAGAAGGTCTTATCTCTTGAGGTAGTTCCATCCTAACAGGGGAAAGGAACCCAATTTTACCTCCTTGGCTCCATCCAGCCTAACCATTTACCAGACTTCAGTTACAAAGGTTCTAGAGCTAGAAGCTTCGGCTCCATATTTTAAAAACTCTCCAAAAGAGGATCAATGTGTTTGGGAAAAGGCTTAGTCGATCTGAACAACACTAGGTACAGTTGTAATCCCTACATATCGACGCGAGGAGGACATGGGTTATTAGCGCTAGTCTTGTAAATTGGGAAAAACAAATTATTTTGGGAAAATGATGCAAAGGGGAATTGTTTTGCTCATGAAGATAGACACAATGAGAGTTTCAGCATGATGGGAAAGTATGAAGGGTTCACTGTAGATGTCCTCCAGGATCAAAGAATGGGGAGTATAAGGATAGTGAGAAACTATTGTGTAACAGATGCCCCCTAAAGCATGAAGGCCAAACTTGAGTAAGGGGTGAAATTCTTTATAACTCAATGCTGGGAACGAGAGTCTGTCATTGGAAAACCTGCAAGAAAGTACAAATACATATACATTACTGAAAACTCTATCAGATGACACATGAATCATGGTATGGGCACATCCATCTAGAGAATGAGCATGTAAATGGATCCAAGGTATGGGCGTAGCCATCCAACAGAAAGGATCATAATGAAACCAAGGGATGGTCGTTGCCATCCAATAATGAGAAGAATCACACATGACAACTCATGGTATGGTCAGAACCATCCATCTAAAAGAGACATATATATCAACATGATCATGTCACATCACCTTTCAACCTGGACTTTTGTAATATGAGCCTAGGGTCTTGAGCTCTAACAAGAGGCGATCAAAGTATAGATTCTAACATGCGAATAGATGGGTTGACATCGAACATGCTAGAAAATCGCTTGATTACTAGTCAATGATGTAAACTGTTAACAAGCACGAGAGAAACCACCAATAATGAAAATGGTTCTCAAGGTACTAGCAGCACAATTCATGGAATGTGAATGAAGGAATTGAAGTCGAACACCCATGAAATCAACCAATCGAAAGACAGTAAGGTGAACTTATCATCGAGTGTGAAGAACTTGCCGTTAGGGCATGCAAGCTCCAAAGTATTGGAAGGGAGTCTCTTGACAAATTCTTGGATAATGAGTTGAAGTCGATAGGAAGTTACCGTGTCGAAGGAGGTCCATGATGTATCCCACATCATTGACATGAGGCAAAGGGATGAAAATGATTTTGGATGATACAAAGAATTAGGAGTAAGTGTAATTGCATAGGGACTAAGCCTTGAACATATCAGTGACATGATTATGGAGTTTGGTAGCTTTTGGACCCATAAGATCAGTGGTCATGATGACATGGAAAATATCCAACGGAAGGAAAAAATGGACGACCCTACCCAAGAAGGTCAACGATGAAAAGGAGGATATCCCAACCCGACATGAAACAGAAAGTGTCATGTTCAAGAGTGAGCTTCCGACACAACTAATCGAATTTACAATTTTTCCTCCACCATTTCTAGCAGGTACCCCAATTATTTTTTATCACAAGCTTGAAGGGCATATCATATGCTTGCACTCTAAGTTCATCCTTTGGACAAATCCAAACTAGTAAGATTAATGAGCCCTAGGAAGGAGAATCTCATGTTTGTCGTGGTGACGAATCCAATGTCGTTTAATATTTTAACGAGTCCGACAAAGGTATAAATCAATATATTTTTTATGTTTAGAGATTTTGAGAAAGACATGGAAAATAAAAATCCACATGGTCCCTTTTTGTACATTTGTGTCTCTCAAGCCCGAAAAGGTAGAAAACGATACTCGAGAAAACTGCTTGACCATTTCAGTGGAGTACCTTTTTCGTAAATAGTGCATCCCATCCTGAAAACGGGTAAACATATATTGGGTCCATGACGTTTCACATCCATTAACAAGTTCAAAATGACAAGCGCTCGATAATATTTTCATGTTTAAAGGGTCAGAAAAGAGCTTGAAAGCAGACCCCCCATTTTATTCTCTTTTACTAGTCAAAAGGAAAAAATACTCGGCAATCTTTTCATTTGAGTTTTACGAGTTGAGAAAAGAGCTGAGACATGACTCAGTACCATCATTGAAAATTTGTGACTTGTCACTACACAAAAGGTAAAAGCATTATCCAATTTCTAAGGCAAAATAGGTCAAAAATATGTAAAAACCCTAACAGTTGATGAAAAAATGAATAAAAGAAAGGAAAAGTAGTTATTTTTTACCATTTACCATTTTATATTTGTGTGAAGAGTTTTTAACCCACTTTTGCCCTAATTTTTCTGAAGCAGATTGTGGGAGATTGGGAGATCATTCGCCGAGCCATTAGTTGCAGGTAAGAGTCAAGACCTTAATCTTCATTTTCATACTTCTTTTGCTTGTTTTTATCTAGTTTTTGGATTTCTGAGGGAGGTTTTAGCAAAAACATTTCACCCTCAGTTGACAGGATTTTCGGGCACAAAATCTCATCGATCATTTGCTAAAAGTACCAATGCACCGTTGGCGCTAATGTTTTTAACCATGAACAAAGAAAATTTTACGTTTTCTCTTTAATTCGCCATTTAAATCCAAATTTATCTGTCAAAAAATGATCATTGACTTGATTGAATGGTTGTTGCAAGAAGAAAAACATTGAAAATGGTGGATTGGAAAGAAAGAGAGCATGAGGATATCGATACCCAAGCCATCATTGATCCAAATTGTTTGGAGGCTTTGAGGAATTGTGGTCTCCTCAACTTCTTTCTCACACCATGGATGTGGGCTCAACCTGAGTTGTTACGGTACCTGATTAGTCTTTGGGACATAGCTCGGGATATTTTTATCATTGGTGATCAGAAGCTGGAGTTGGAGACTTTAGATATTTATTTCATCACAATACTATCCTAGAGAGGGGAACCAATCAACCTATATGGGTCGAGACCGATTGGGGAAAGCATTTCCATGTTTCTTGCCGAACATTGCCCGGAAGTCCTCAAATCCAAGAGTTTCAAGATTGAGATCACGACTGTTCAGGATCTTGTATTGAGAGTGTTATTGTTGACCATCAATAGAGTGGTTGGGTCTCAAGCATCAAATGAGACTAACAAATCAAAGTTTCTGTATGCTATTGAGTGCACAGTGCCCACAATTTTTAACTAGGCAGAATCTATGAAAGTCAACATGAAGCACAAACTATCAAAAGCTAAGGCAGAAAACCTGAAGAAGTTTTGCTTTGGGTCTGTGCTAGTGACCTTCTTCTTGGAGTGAGTTCCACTATTCTAATACCAACTAACTGATGTGGATCTACCGATGCCATGAGACCCATGGATGGTTCGTTGGAGTGAGTTGATGCCCAAGGTTATGGGGGGCCAACATATGTCCTACAATCCCGCCTTCTTCTCATGGCTATGACGACAATTGATCATAGTGGAGGATTGACCTTACAGTGGTACCAACTTCCACAGATATCCTGATATTCCACTCCCAGAAGGAGAGGATTTTGATGATGGAGGTAAAAACAAACATTTTTTTAGTTTTTTATGTTTTTGAAACATATATGTTCATGACACTTTGATTTTATGAATGCAGATGTTGGACTAGAGCACCTTGTCGGGATGTCCCTGATTTCCAAGTGCGTCACTCGGTAGTTTGATATCACTCCTTATCAGGAGGGGAGTGAAAAAAAGGAGGAGATTATGTGGAATCTAGAGGGTTTGACCCATGGGATCCCAGAATATGCTCGGAATGTTATTGGTTGTTCATCCTAAACAAATACCTTGAAGATAAATCAACACACCATGGGGCTCATAAATGGCCCATGCCGTGGAGGATAAATTTTGGGTACTACAAAAAGCACCATCAACGAAACCAATGTGAGGAGTCACAGACATGTGCAAAGCAAGAAAAAACATAGCGATCATGAAAAATTCTTGAAAACCAACACACCAAACCACACTACACAAAAAAGAATGACACACTAATGCACATAAGTGACCATGCAAGATAACCTAAGCATAATACTTTTTAAGATAGAGCCCACTTTGAGGCTTATCTGAAGGATTGCCTTCATAATCATTAGCTCGTAGGCCCATTTTTTAACACAAATTTACAATGTAAGGCCCATGCCACATAAGTTTGAACTTGTCTACCCCTAGCTTATCATTAGCCTGATCATATAGTAAAACCAAATCTCATTCAGAAAATGTGAGAGTGGAGACCGACTGATCAAAATGGGACTTAACTCACTTCTTTTGTGCTTCTATGACCAAAGCAGCAAGATGACGAGTCTCATCCAACCTTTCTAAATACAAGAGGTGTTCTTCTTGAGGTGCAGTTTCGAGGAGAATTTCAGCATCTAGCTTGAGTGAAGGGATTTCGCACTCAATCGATAACGTTGCTTCTAGACTGTAGACCAGATGGAATGGTGTGAAACTAGTTGCATCCTTGGTCAAGGTTCGATAAGTCCACAGAGCTAAAAAGAGCATGAGATGCCAATTTGACTTATGCATCTCGATGATACACTAAAGCATTGTAACCAAGACCTTTTTCACAACTTCAACTTGGCCATTAGCTTGAGGATAGTACAGGGTTGAGCCATCATGGCACAAATACAACATAGAGGTTAGCTAAGCCATAATGTAATCTTGGAAATTGGAGCCATGGTTAGTGACAATGGCTTGAGGGATGTCAAACCTGGAAATAACGTGATTGAATAGAAATTGAGCTGCCGTTTTACCGTCTGCAGCATATGTAGGCATTGCTTCGGTCCATTTGGTGAAATAATCTACAACAACGATAATATAACCATGCCCTCAGACTGAATGAGGGTTACATGTCATATAGTCAATGCCCCATTTGGAAACATAACCAACGGTAATAATGGGGTGTAGGTGAGTAGGCGTGGTATGCATCTTTCACTGGTAAATTTGGCATTCATGACAATTGTGAACGACAAGGATGCAATCATTAAAGATGGATGGCCAGAAATAACCAACGTGAAGGATTTTTTGAGCAGTAGCATATCCAAACATATGACTACAACATGCCCTAGAATGGCAGTCATTGAGAACTCTCTCAACCTCCTTGAGAGAAAGACATTGGTGAAGAACTGAATCGACATTGACATAGTATACAGTATCTACAATAATACGGTAGGGTTGGGAATGATGCCGAATGCATCGGCGATCATCCTTAGTCAATGCGAACTAGAACATGGATGTTTGGAGAGACACGATGATATAACCATACCACAGGTCAAGGGTGCTAATCAGGAAAAGAGTCTCTTCTAGGAGTTGCTCATCTGCACCAACTGGGAGAGATGTAGAAGGAAGGGAGCAAATCAACTTAGCAAAAACCAGTGATTTCTTAGATTTTGAAATAGTAAAAACCAAATCAAATTCTTGAAGGATGAAAACCCATTTAGAATACTTGCCCCCCAACAACTGATGAGTCAGGATGTAGGTCATGGGGTTGCATTCAGAAATCACAGTGGTAATGTGTAAGAGAATGTAGTGCTAAAAGCACTGAACAACTTGTACGGTAGCCAAATCCAACTTCTCGACATGAGCATAACATATTTTAGTGTGAAGGAGATTGTGATTGAGGTAGTAAATAACATGTTCATTTCCTTTGTCATCGTCTTGTACCAACACCATAGCGATGGTACTAGAGGTTGCAACTAGATAAGGGAAGTAATCATGATGATAATACTGGGGATGAAGCAAAGGAGAATTTATGGGGACAACCTTAAGGCCATCGAAATACATTTGGGAAATCTCATCACAAAAAAAGGCATTCCTTTCTTGAGAAACTGGGTAATCCCTAAAGCTAGCTCAACATAATTGGGTACAAAACAACGGAGGAAATTTTCTTTTCCCTGCAGGCTCTGCAATTGATGCAACGAAGATGGAGAGGGTAAATTAACAATGGCATCGACTTTAAGATGATCAAGGTGAATGCCTTCCTTAGAGACAATAAAGCCAAGGAGTCGCTCGAATTCAATAGAGAAAACACATTTATGCAGATTCAACTGGGTGTTATAGTGTCTAAAGTGAAGAAAAATCTACCAAAGATGATCAGGGTGATCATGGTGCTTACGACCATGAGTGGAAAGGTCATCCAAGTAAGGCTGAACAATGTTTTGAATGTCATGAAATGCATAGGACATCACCCTCTGTACCATAGCCCTAACATTTTTTAGGCCAAAAGGGAGATTTTTGTGAGCAAAAGTACTCCATAGACAAATAAAAGCCATCTTTTCTTGACTGCTGGCGCAATGTTAATCTGGTTGTAACCAAAAAAACCGTCCATAAAGGAAAAAATTTCGCTCCTAGCACATTCATCAATGATCTGACCAATGAAGGGAGTGGGATACTTATCCTTTGGACAGGCACGATTGAAATCATGTTAATTGACATAAATGCGGATTGTGCCTTGTTTTTTAATTACTGATACAATATTTGACACCCAATATATGAGAGGGATCAGATAAATAAATCCAACTTTGAGAAGTTTTTCAACTTCACCCTTGATAGTTTCCGCTTTCCTAGGGTGCACTAGGAGGTGCCTTGGTGAATGGGCTTCGCTTGAGGATAAGTCGGTATTTCATGCACGATGATGCTAGGATCAATGTCAAGCATTTCCTCATATGACCATAGAAACACATCACGAAATTATTGGAACATGAGTATAGAGCTTAATCTCATCTGGAGAACAAGTAACCTCGATATGGACATTTTCAATGACACCAGGCTTGATAGAAATATCAATTGGCATCATTTGGGTAATGTTACCCAAATTTCCTTCCGACCATACTTCATGAGGCATGATTGGTGCCTGATGTGGTAGGGAAGGAAACTAAGTAGAGAACTCTTCCAGACAGGTAGACATGACCATCGGGCTAGGCAAGAATGAGGAATGATGATGAGTATCATTCCATGGTGGTTCCTCCAGAGACATTAATTCCATGATACTCTCGTTAGAAAGAAAATTCTTTGCTAAGGGGTCAGGAGATTCCAAAGCACCAAGCCACGGGATTGAGAATATGTATCGAGAGATGTCCTTGAAACAGGAAAATAAGAGAATAAGGAACTTGAAGCTAAAATAGTTTCCACATAATTGATTTCAATGGGACTAAGTGGCATAACCTTGTGCTAGGTATCAACAAGATCTAGTGAAGGTATGACCCAAGGATAAGATTTGACTGACATCATGTTGACAGAGGCAACATGAGGAAGTGGGAGCAAAAAAATTCCCATCAAAGTAGAATCTTTAAAAAGTCCTACCCCCACACTGTCATAAGGAGCACCAATATGCTTGACATATGGAAAATTTCCATCTGAAGAGGAAGAGGCAAAGAAGGAAAGTTGGTAAACTATGAATATCTTCCCTTGATGGGGAAAATGAAGCACATGGAACAAGGAGGAGGCCACAACATGCATGGCGTGGGTCCGACTCCATCCGAGTAGAAGATTATAATTGAGATTAGCGTCAACAATCCTTACCTTGACATTTACTGTCTTGTCTTCCAAAGTAATCGCAAGGTTAGGTAAGACACCGAACGGTCACAAATCATGCTCGTCGAAAGCTTCCAAAGTGTTAGGGGATTGGTTCAGAGTAGGAGAACCAATTGCCTTCCAACAAGCGGCTGACATGATGCATGTAGAGGCACCTTCGTTGATGACAGTCCTATGAATGGTTTTCTCATTAATGATTACCTGAATGAGAAAGGAAATCTGATGAGGAAAATGTGGAATGTGGTTCTCTAGATCAAAACATATCAAATTAGAATTAGAAGGATCAATACCCCCAATAGCTGATAGTAATGACTTCCGCTAGGACGGACAGCTTTGAAGTACCTCGAGAGCAGACATAGATGATGGTGCCTAAGCCAAATCCTCAATAATATTATAATGTTGAGTGGCTTGAGCATTGGGATTATACAAGGACTTCCTTAACACACCTCAAAAATGTGGACTAATAGCGAATCAAGGTTAGGTCACTCGATATGGAGAGGACTAGAAATTAGTGGGGTAGAAGAAGGAGGGATGGCCTCTTCCTCTTTCCCAGCTGTCAATGCAGGAGTTTGATAATATTTTTATCTAGTAGCCACATTAATTGGCATACTCATCATGAACACTTGTGAACTAGAGGAAGCAGACGATTGAGGCTGGTCTACCATTTGAGTATGCTGAGACGGAAACAACTCTTTCTCGACAACTAGGGTCCATTTGAGCAAGCAACTAACTTTGGATCATCGGGGACAATCCTTAGTATAGTGATCCTCCTCACAAATGAGGAATGGATACCTAGGTTTCCATTGTGAAGAATAACCAATAGACGACTTGGGAGGACCACATTTTGGGGCATTGGATTTACCCTTGCCTTTGTCTTTCTTCTTACCTTTCAAGGATTTTTCCACTGTAGTAGACTGAACAATGTGGACCTCTAAGGTTTTACTAGGGCTAGGTGAATTTTGGGAGGGACTATTGGAAGTAGTGTTTGAGACAGACTTCCATTTGGAAGAAGATTTTGTAGGGGCCTAAGACATTGAACCAATGACTCCATCGATAGGAGGTGTAGCCTGTGACTTCGATGTCGTTGAATCAGACGATGTCCTTTCAGGTAATAACTCACACAAAGTGCTAGACTAGGAGTAAACAAGATCCAAGTATTGGCCACAAGCAATGGTTTTCTCCTCTATAACGCACCCACCCATAGGTATATCGTGAGAAATTGGAGAGACGAATGACTTGGTAAATCATTCGGTCAGTAACTAATTAGGAATATCGAACTTGATCAGGCAATGCCTATGTCTCCATTCATGGATGTGATAAGAGATCTATGTCGTAGTATTTTTCTTGAGCGATGTGAACAAATGGGTGCCAGTTTCATAGCGAAATGGAAATTGAAAATGCATGACAAAATCCATGGCTAAAGAGTTGAAGTCATGATAAGTACTTCGAGGAAGATTGATGTACCACTTGGCTGTAGCACCTATAAGTGTTCATTTGGAAAAGACAAAGATGACTAGAATCATCAACGTAAGAATTCAAAGAGCACCAAAGGTGATATGTCATCATATGGGCTTAGGGATCTTCTTTTGGTTTTTGATCGAACTTCGGACAATCTCTCGGGATCTTGGACAGAACCAAAGGCCAGTATGGCAAATGAAGAATTGGATCATTCGTAAGACAATACACATCTGGCAACCATAATGCGGCCAAGAATGACAATTTAGTATTGAAAGGCATTGGAGGTTGATAAGCGGGTCCAATCGGAGGAGCCCATCCCTACTGGTAAGGATTTTGGCCCCATAGTGGAGGGTTCTATCCATACAGCACTTGACTTTTCCCCCACTGTATGTTACCTTGGCTGTAGGGAGGATTTTGACCTTGAAAGCCTTGAAACTGTGCAACCATTAGTTGTTGATAAGTAACATATGGGTTAAAAGGCTGTTGATCTTGTTAACTTTGGACATATGGATATTGCAACTGTTGTCCCCTGACGTACGGGTTTTGAACTTGCTACCCCTAAACAAGAGGATTTTGGACCTGCTACCCTTAGACACAAGGATTCTGCACTTGCTACCCTTGGACATAGGTATTTTGGACCTGCTGCCCTTAGATAAAAGGATTATGAACCTATTGCCCTTGGACATTAGGATTTTAGGCCTGCTGCTACAAGACTTGACCCTGACCTTGTCCTTGCAAGGGTTGACCCTGTTGATATGTATATAAGGGTTGCTGCTACTCAGGTTGGCCCTATTGCTGCTCGAGTTGGCCCTGCTATTACAAGGGCCAGCATTGCGGCTGCAAAGGATGTCCTTGCAGCTACAGAGGTTGGCCTTGTGAATACATAGGCTAGGAAGTTTGTTGATCATACTAAATTTGTTGCTGCATGGTTTTCTGCAACTATTGTGAGGGTTACCCCTATAGTTGTTGCAGTTGTCCTTGCTGTGGTATCATCTATACCTGCTGTTGTGCGAATGGCCCTTGCTGCAACAAATGTTTCCCTTGTTGCTGTAGAAGTTGTCCTTGCTGCTGCAAAGGTACTTGAACTATTCCCGAATAGAGACCTTGACAATTTTCGAACTATATCTGGCCATAACCACCAGGAAAGGAGGATGGACCAAGATGAACATACTGTCCAGGTGATAGGACATAGGGCCGATTGACCATTCCTTGGGAACCATATGGAACATAAGGAGTTTAGTATTGAACTTGAGCCTTGTGAGGCTACTAATACTAGAAATTGCCTAACCCAGATGGACCAATCAGATTTTAAACTTGTTGGTACTAGACATTGCTTGATCCAACAGGACCAGGAGGGTTTGAAGAGCCGCAAAAGAAGGCTGGTTCATCCCAATCATGTGAGGTTGTGAGCTACTCACTTTGGTTGTGCTTGACACCATAGCAACATAACTCGAGACCATCGGTTGAACTAGACGGGTGACTTGGACGGACGAGACAAGAGTGTTCAGAATGGTGGCTTGCATCGGGACTGAGGTAACTGCAAAAATCATAGTTTGTTGGGAGGTTGTTTTTTGAGTTAATGGACCTGTTGTAGGCATAGTGCTAGACGCCCAAACAAGGTAATGATAAAGTGATAAGGCAGTAGGTGTACCTGAGCCCAATTGTGCTAGAGTCACATAATTAGGGGGTAAATCCCTATAAATACTGATAGGAATGCTTCCCATGTAAGGGAAACCTTCAGGAGGAAACTGATGTTCTTCCTCTTCGATAGTGTGTGGAGTGGAAACCTTCGAGTGGTCCTGAGAGGAGACTGGAGCATTTCCTTCGGGCTCCATGGGTGGAAATAAGCGACGACGAACGACCGAAGATGTTCAAGGGGATAACTCTAAAGGAATACCCAGCTGATCGTACAAACTGTACAGACACTGTTATGATATCTCAACAGGGTCAAACAAAGGATTCAAAGGTTATACAACTAGTCCAAGCTGACTTTTAGTAGTCAGCAAATTCTCAGGTGTCTGGATAGGATTGTCTCGAAATTTTGGGCGAATATCAGATAATGAACCAGTATCCAAAGGAGGGGGAGAATGAGATGGGAAAGGTTGAATGCTCAGAACAACTCCAATTTCAACACCTTGGTCCTTAAGTGACTGTGGTAATTCAGGAAATGGCTCCTCTGACAATCCTTCAGACACAAGAGAGAAAGAGGAACTAGGAAAACAAAATGGTTCAACCACGATGCCTTTGTCTCAAGTATCAGGAAAAGAGACTAAAGTTCATGGATTTAAAATGTACTTTAAGGAATACTCATGATTTGGTCTTGAAGAGACTAACAGGATGTTATAAGGTCATGGGCAACAATTTTTGAAGATGCGTAAATAAAATAGTGCTCTTTCATGCTTTAAGAGTCGAGAAAGAAGCAAAGATGACTCGATCACTTTTGATTGGAAACAAGCTCGAAAGGACAAATGCTTGGATGATATTTTAAGTTTGATGAGTCAAAACTATCAAATGACTACTTTGGATGATCTACATAAAAAGGATTACCAGGTAACCGTGAACTGCAAAATACCTCCCGACGAACCGAGAAGTACATGAAGGCAATCTCCTCGAATGTTGTGTTCGATTTATCACATTTACAAGTCAGAAAACTTAGCCTCCTATGGATAAGGATTGCAGACTAGTGGGGTATCCCTTTATATACTCAACAGTATGGGGAGAACATGTCCGGAACACATATCTAGCCTAGACCTTCTAGCTGTGATCGTTAGGTTTCAAATGCACCTTGGGTTAATTGAGTTCATTTTAAAGTTTATCTTGAATTATGTCTCGGTTTTTATGCCTTAGCGATGTGACTCAAAAATTCCTATATGCAACTAAATGAGACAAGACCCTTTCAATTCAATGAATCGTCTACACTAGAGAGGGTAGAAAACACAATCAAATGCAAACAACCAAGCAATTGAAAAAATGATCTTTTCACTAAGTTACTTTTTGAAAATAAACTAATGAAAAACTCTTACCAATTCCTAGTTTCCTAACAAGTTCACTCTAAATAGTCCTTTCAAAAGTAAAGATAATTATTTTTTCTTTTCAAATGCAAATGCAACCCTAGTCTTCAATGACACTAACTAACATAAAATATTGATGTAGCAAACTAGAATTATATGCTTTTCATGAAATGACAAAACGAAACTTTAATAAAATATTTCAATGAAATTTTTTTCGACACAATCAATCCTCAAGCAAAAGAAAAGGCACAAAAGAGTATATATTTCAAACTAATGAAGCAATGAATCTACCAAAACAAGACAAGCAAGATGAGCTGTGCTGGAAAAGAGATGTTTAAACAAGCAAACAAAACTTTTCAAACTTGTGTGATGGAGACCAAAGCAGTAAGAGGACTATGAACGAAATGCAAGGAGTAAATTCACCAAAAGCTTGACTCACTGAGTTCATAATCAACTGAATGGATGACAACCTAGATGCCCTAGGGCTACAAACCATCCACAAACTCAAGAAATCAAGTAAAAAGAAGGCAAATCAACAAGAAAATAAACCAAGTCAAAATGTAGCTTTCTAGTTAGGGAGAAACACTCTAAACAAGTTACAAGGCAGAAATCAAGAGAGAAAGACACATTGGTTGAGATCTGGGGTAAACCCTATTCTTCACCTACAGGCATCAGAGTGACTGACTAACTGACAAAAAGCACTAGAAGGTGGTCAGCGCAACTGATCCTGAGTATATCACACTGTTCGGTGCGATTGTCAGCGAAACAAGCGTACTGGTTGAGGATACAAGGAAAAAATAAAAATACAAATTCAAAGGCTGAGACCAGAATTACTACTGTAAATTTCAAACCTAGAGCAGTAAACAAGGTAGACCAGATAGAACTAAAGGGAAATGGTGATACTAGAAAAGTTCACACAAAACCATGGAATTAAAAAAAAGCAAAATGAAGGATTGGATCCCCAGTACGGTCATCAATTTGTGGTGTAGGTAAAATTCGAAGTGCGGACACAAACAATTCCTCTAGCCCGAGAGCAGGTCTAGTCGCAAACAATACATTCAATGGAAGATTCCTTTAGGTTAGAACCAATTAAGAGGGCCTACCTCTTAGTACACTATCTATTTGATGATGACCATGTTTCCTTGCTCCAGTTATCTTCCGTTTCTTCTTGCGAACACTTGAAACAAGTAGACAACAACAGACAACAACTGTGATAATATACAAATTGCATTCAACCTACTTAACAAGTCAAGAAACATTAAGCCATAAACATGTGAAATGAAATCTTATGTAGGAAATCGATTGATAGTTGCATCTTTACTAAATCAAGAAGATATTACAACTGGCATCTTGACGTTGTTGTTATCCTCTGACAAATCTGGGTTCCCACACATTTCTGCTAACATTCCATGGATGGACCTAACAATGATAATCTCGAGGCTCTTTCCTTTAGGCTTCACACCAAACCAACTCACAATTCTCCCTTAAACACAAACTAGAGAGCTACAAAGTATGGATAACTTGCTGGTTACTCCAAGAAAAACTTAATTAGCACTAACACACACACACTAACACTATCTTGTGCTTGGGAAAAGTGGAGGTTTATATAGCTTGAATGGATGGGAGATGGTTCATCTTCTCATGGGAGAAGGTATTATCTCTTGAGGTAGTTCCATCAAAATAGGGGAAAGGAGCCCAATCTGACCTTCTTGGCTCCATCCGACCTAACCATTTACCAGACTTCTGTTATGAAGCTTCCAGAGCTGGACACTTTGGCTCCATATTTAAAATACTTTCCAAAAGAGGATCGAAGTGACTAGGAAAAGGATCAATTGATCTGATCAATGCTAGGGACAATTGTAACCCTTGCATATCGACACGAGGAGGACACAGGTCATTAGATCTGGTCTTTTAAACTCGGAAAAACAAAAGATTTTGGGAAAATGATGCAAAGGAGAATGATTCTGCTCATGAAGAGGGACATAATGGGAGTTTCTTCACGATGGGAAAACATGAAAGGTTCGCTATAGAGGTCCTCCAAGATTAAGGAATGGGGAGTATGGGGACAGTGACAAAATTCTGTGTAAAACTCTACAACCAAGACTACCCTAAGGAAAAAAAATGAAATACACCTAAGTATCCTTGAGAAGGAGCAGTAGGAGAAATGGGGGGAGGGTTTAACATAAGAGAGCCCATAGACACAAAGAGAATTCATTAACATCCGCCTATGGTAAATATTTTTTAGGGACATTAGTGGTTAGGTTTCTTTGAATTGTTGAAGGGTATGATGATTATATAACCCAAGAATTTGCAATGGCACTAAATCCTTAGGGAGGAGATAGTTCCACCACTATTGCTAGAAGCCTTTCCATCTCTCTAAATGATGCACGAATAAGAAAAGTGATTACATTATCCTTAGGAATTTTATGGAGTAAGGAGGACAAAATAGTGAGTGTCACAACCAGGAATAACTTCTTAATTAAGAAAGAAAACCCTATAGAAGACAAAAATGGAGTGAGAAGGGAAAGCCTACCTTACCCCTAGGATGAAGTGGCTTACCACATTCTCAAATACATATCCTGTGGGGGTAGGTTGATAATTGTATATGCCTACAATTTTAGGTTACTCCATTTGTTAAGATTCAAATTAGAATTTCCTATCCCACAAAGACTCAATGTTCCCCATTTCTTACTATAGTCTATCATTGAGATGATCTAGAAAGTGAGGGAAGGGAAGTACCAACACATTGCTCACCATGGCCTCATCAAGTTGATTGTTATGGATTCTCTCAGCCACTTAAGGTACCCTGTACTATGGAATTATTTTGTAGATATGAACAAGGAACATTTCATTGAAACACAAAACATAACCTCCACACAACAAGAGGGAACACCAATCTCTAGTATTGAGGGTAGAGAAGGAGAATAAGAAATGGAAACCAAGGAAGAAGAGGAGGCAACATAAATAGAGGAAAAGTATGTATAAATTAAGGAAGAATAAGGAGAAAAACAAGTAGACGAAAAAGAGAACCCCGAGGAGACCTTAAAACCTCAAGGGTTAGAGAAACAGGGACATAAAACCCATCTCTCTCTAGGAAATACTAAGCGAGAAGTGGTTGTAACATTGTCCACGATTAGCACATCTATCAAGACCAAACATAGGCAACCAAGGAAAGGTCCCCTATACTTCAAAACAAGGAAGAGCACCAGGATAAGGAAAGGGAAGCCTCAGCCTCCTACAAAGGTCCTTATCACCACAGAGGAGTCCACAAGCAAGAAGGAAGAAGGGGGACCTAGTGAGGGGAAGATTGAAGAAATTACTTCTCCTAAGATCAAAACCAAGCGATCTTTTCTCCTTGTGGGAAGGCCTAGCACCAGGGAAATCACCTTTAAGAGGATCAAGACACAAGGTTCCATGTTATAAAAATAAAAATAAGAGCTATAGGAGGAAACAAACTAGTTATAGGAGAAACTAGGGCTGCTACAAGAGAAATAAGGGTTGCTACAAGAGCAACAGAAAGTGCTACATGAAGGATAAACCACCTTAAAAGAAGAAGAAAAGGCATAAAATAGATTCAAGAGCCTAATCCATATTCCAACCTAGAATATTACTACAAATTTGTTGAGGGAAGCGAGATTATACATAATATACTTATTAGGAAGACTAAAAGGTGTTTTTCATACTGTATGGACTAATGTGATTAATATGCACGTCAAAGAAGCATTTTAGGAGATATTTACCATGCAGGGGCTTGATGGATACACCTAGAGAGAATATAGGGAGATTGTCCACCACATTAACTCCCTAATTTGGCTTGAGATCACAAAATCATCCCCAACACCTCAAATTCACTAGAAGTCGAGGAAATCCAAGTGAATGAAAAGGAAAAAGGGAACTAGATCCATAAATCTCGAGATTTTGGAGGGGAGAATTCCTCCTTTAAGGGAAGTTCCCCCTCAATCATTTTTTTATAAGTAAACCTATTGAAGGGCTCATTAGGATTCAAATTTTTGTTGTAACTAGGAGTAGTGATTGCAAGCCTAGTGCTTGACATTGTCATTCTTATGCTTCATGATGTATGAGACTATGATTTTATATTAATGATAAGTTTACTATTGGTCTTCATCTGAGTTAGTTTTGGAGGGCTGAAACTCTTGGGTTTGGGCCCAACGCAGAGGCTTTAGTCCCCCTCTTGTATTTCCTTTTTTTTCTTGTTTCAAATCATTGTAATCCTTCTCTTGTTTCAATATACATTATATCATAAAAACTTGTAATTTCAGTCTTGCCTATCACCTCTCTTGTGGGAAGATTAGTTGGAATGATATACATTAAAAACTCAAAAATATTTGTTTATGATTTCTTGGAAATGTATAAATGTTAGTTTTCCTACCTATTATCTATAATTTAGGAGTTAGTGTCATTAGCTTGAGTGATTAGAGTAGTGTTGTGGGATAGAGTAGATCTTAATCAAATTCAACTCATCCTTTTCATCTCACTGCATTATTGGTTAGTTGATGCATGTATCTAGCTAGTTACAGGGATTATGCTAATCTGCAGGGGTGGGCACAACTTTCCACATCCACCTATACCTTTCTATATTCCTCTTATGTACCTCACCTTGCTTCCAAATTCAGCCTCCAAATTCACTCTATTAAGGAAAATGAAGGACATTGTGGGCATCAACTTTGGTGCAAGATAGACCTTCAAGGGGTACTAAGCTTAGATAAGGGGTGCCCATACTGTTCATTCACATCATTATACCTTCACCCACCTTCCTCTACAATAAATACACCATTTATATCATCAAAATATCTTAGATACTCCTCTTATAGAAAAACAAGGCCTCTTGTAGCAATACATGACCTCCAGTAGTAGCCTCCTGTAGTAGCCCTGTAGCTTTGATTTCTTCAACCAGTTTTGTTCCAAACTCGGACTTTGGCATAGCCAAGTTGAATAATAGCCACACACTATGATTTGATGATTAGGGAATACCTTAGGGCCACTCCAACCTCATCCTTCCATCAGTGCAACCATCGGATAGTAAAAAAAAGTTAGATTTAACATTTTTCTTCTTCATAGGCATGTTAAAGATGTGATTTCTTAATTTCAAGCAAGTGTAAATAGATAAATGACACATTCAAGGTAGGTTATTGATTTGAATAAATTGTGAAAGTAGAGTGGAATGACTTATTCTTAAAAATAGATTAGTTTTTTTCCTTATGCAATTTCAATTAGCACTTACATTTAATGATTGGCATTTTCACTTTGGTAGTAGAATCATGTTCATTTGTGCTTTCATAATAGGTTTTCACTACAATTAGTTGGAGTAATGTTCTTTGAATACCTTGATATGATTTCATGAATAAGAGTGACATGAGTAGAATCTAACCTACTGTGCATATAGTACTGTCACCTCTAATTTTGTACAAACCCATGGTTGAGAATTGGAGTTGGGAAGCCCTAGAAGTTGCAACATCCATGGTGCAATATCAAGGCTCATCACTGAGTATGACTTCTTTCTTAAAACTATTGAAGGAATTCCCCTTATATTATGGATGTAACTTGGGGGTGATTACTGCAAGTGATTTTGGCTGTAATATGTCTACGGTTGGGTGAAAAATTGCAGTCCCAACTTTGGTATGGTCATTTGATTTATTGTAATTAAGTGTATTTAAATGAGAACTATGATATTGAAGCATGCACTTATGGAATTTAATTGTATGGCTTTAATAAATATTGGTTGGTAGTGGAATGTTGGTGCATGCAGTCATAAGCTAAACCCCTAGAATTTCATTATGTTGCATGTGAATTTCATGTATATGTCCTATATGATATTTCAATGCCTATGTTCATGTTGAGGAATGCTAATTTCTATGTGAATGGGTGAAGTTAATCCCAATACAATTGATGAGGAATAGACAACTCCTATATGTTTTATGAAATGATTT
The DNA here is from genome assembly GCA_000404065.3 of Pinus taeda. Lineage (NCBI taxonomy): Eukaryota > Viridiplantae > Streptophyta > Pinopsida > Pinales > Pinaceae > Pinus > Pinus taeda. The sequence goes on along the minus strand of APFE031043837.1, from coordinate 44,799 downwards.
TTGCTCATTCCTGTTGCTACTAAATTTTTCATACTAACCATAGAGCTAACATATTGTTTAAATTAACACTAAAGGATGCCATTATTCTAGTGTGAAAGTGAGATGCTAGCTTTTTGAGAAATTTCTTAGAATTGGGCTTGTTCCTATGAACTTTTTAAGTAGATACTTGACCTAAATAGTTTGAATATAAAAGAGTTAGGAATATTTTTGATAAATTCTTGAATGTCTACATTGAATCTGATTTTCGCCATTAATAGGCCTTAGTTTTATCTTAATAAAGGCATACACATAAATACTAGGCAAGGCCAAGGGCCATAAAATCTTAGATGGGATGATGATATGTGTGTGTGTGTGTGTGTGTGTGTGTGTGTGTTCAAGTTTGGGATGACCAGGAGCTTGGCAAGCTAGGGAGAGATGGAAATTATATATGTATGTATGTATGCATACACAAATATCATACACATGCATTTTAGATTTGGTTGGGTATAGACCTTAACAAGATTAGGAGGGATTTCACCTTACACAAGTATTTGTGCACAATGGAAAGGAAATCAACAAGCTATAATTGTATACATGTATGTAAATATATGGATGCATGGGGGGATTAGTATTAAGGTATTAAGTGGCTAGACCCTTGAGTTGTAATAAGCCTAAAGGATACACGTGTTGTGGGGGCTAGTTGTTCAGGTCCTAGAGAAGCAAGGAGGTTCAATCTTATGCACCACACGAACAAGAGCGGTGTCCAAGCGCTAAGATCAAGGGTTGAAATGCATTTACTAGGGGCTATTGGTTAAATTTTCTATTGAACCATTTAGCTAGGAGTCATGACGAAGGGCACAAGCACAAGATATTTGAACTATAGATGTTGAGGAAGAAATTTCTTTGTCCACATGTCCCAGAGGTTTTACCTTGTAGAATTTGATAGGATCCCAAGATAATCCCACTGAGATTTATTCATTGGGATGATATGTTGCGATGGGGCTTGTATCAAGGCATGTGTTAAAGTAAGGTGGAGAGCCCCCAAGTTTCTTTAGAGCATGGAAATGATTTTCTTTCATGTAGTGAAGGACCAGATGGGACCGATGCCTAGCATGGCATCTGAAGTGGGTTCAATACCACATGGAAACTAGAGAGTAGGAAATGTGTCAATCAAATTTTCTATTTTTTTGGGGCCAAGTGACCTAGATTTCTGTGACATATGACACCGTTCAAGTGGAGCCACATGGAGGGTGATGTCACCTCGACACAAAGGGCCAATGATATCACCTCAATACTCTATACCTTGGTGATTTCCAATGGATATGGGTGCAAATCCACTGGGAATTAACTCCTAGGGTGATGTGGCAAGGCAGAGCCCAATAGATTAGACATGAGGAAACCTAATTCGCTAGGCAGAGTTGAGGTGGTGGGTGGATGAGTGGCTACTCCATCTAAACTTGATAGATGTAAGTGAATGCATAGTTAATGAATAATGGGATGATGTGGTATGGTGGAGCCCGAGCACACACACACAAAAAATAACAAGGAAGATGCATGGAGAGGGATCCATAGGGGGTTCCATGCAGTCTTGGAAGGGTTGTACCTAGAAGTTTCAATGGGGGACCATGAATAATTCGACTAGGATTTTATCCTTGGGATTATGTGGCAAGGGCAAACCCTTCCAATATGTTTCGATGAAATGTAGGGTGTTAGTAATGTGGTGGGGGGGGAGGGGGCGAAGAAAAGAGGCTCTATATTATGGGTCTAGGTGGATAGGGTACTCCCTGTCACCTCAATGATTTCAATTGAAGGAACCTCAGAGATTTGAAAAGGGGGTCTGAGAGGGAAACTCTTGGGATTTTATCCCTAGGATGATGTGGCCTTGATGGACCAACTAAAAATGATATAGAATTGAATGGGTGTTGTGATGAGGGATTATATCATATAGTAATGTGTGTGCCCAGTGGAATGAGGATCCCATTAGTATTGAACATCATGAATGGGAAGACAACTCACATGAGGGTTGTGACTTGGATGTCACATGGGTACCATGTGGATGCTACTTAGGTGCCACATCAAAGGCGATATTGAATTGGAAGAAGAAGATATGCACAATATTTAAATGGGTATATATTTTGATATGGGAATTAAAACGAGGAATTTTTTATTGTTGGAAAGGTCTTTACAAGATGAATGAAATGATGCTATCCATTTTAGGTGTTGAATATTTTCATAAAGATCGAAAATTTAGATCCCACTTCTATAATTAACATTGGAGGTCGGGTCAAATGGGTAACTGGCCTTTTTATATCCTTAGTAGGGGCTAGTGATAGTAGGGGGTGTGTTACATTAAACATCACCTTCTCCCTACCTGCATAATACAACATCTAAGTAAAGACGAATTATTCAACCTAAATCAAATATGACAAGGAGATCTTGTATCTAGATAGGGTAGATGGTTTTCAAGGAAATAAGTAGGAATGGTGGAATATCAAGCTTAGAAATAGACTAAATGCACCTTTTCTCTACAACTCTCCATCACTTGTTTAAATAAAGATGACCAACTTATATGGCCCCTAATTATGTATGGTAGTTACAATAAAAAAATAAGTTATACATTACTAATCCAAAAAATAGAAGATTCTCCTACCCACTGGTGGGACAACAATTCGAGAAGTTTAATTACCTATAAAAGACCAGTATATTCATATGGCTCCTTTTAAACAATAAATATGACCTAGGATTTACTTCAAAGAAGGAAATTCATTGGACTAGGAAGATGTATCCTATGTAAGCTGAATTCTGAATCAATCCAACGTCTTTTTCTAGACTCCCATTTTCAAAATATGTATGTAAATAATTAAAAACATCAATCAAAAGGTTCCATGTATGGGAATATAAATCCATTGATTCAACCCTAACAAATTCATTTTCCAATTCCCATACAAAAAAGATTCAATCTCTCCTTCATTATTGACTAAGGTATATGACTTGCTTGTAACCGTTCCATATTTTATGATACTATTTTGTTCCCTTCTTGATGTAATATATAGATCCTAAAGATTATTTCTACTTATGAACAAAATCCTTCCTTAAATGTAAATAATCCATGACCATGCATTTAGTCAAACGGGACATCTAATGGGATTTTTGGACAAGGTTGCACAAGGGTCCCCATATCAAGCATAGGTGGGAGGCATATTGCACCTATATTATTAGTCCCTTGTCTCTTTCTTGGTGTATTTGGGACCTATCACAAACAATTTTAGTGAACTAATGGCCATCAAGTTACTTCTCCAAATTACCAAGGAAAAAGACATTTCAAATATTCAAATTTTTGGTGACTCTCTCCTTACTCTTAACTTGATAGAGGTAAATAACATGTAGAACTACACATTCATTCCTCTATTTTGATATATACAAATATCTAATAAAAAATAATATATATCTCTTTCACACTTTTCTCGAAAGAGTAGAACCAAACTACAATTACTCTTAAAGAATGTTGTGGTAATAGGAAATGGAAAATCCTTGAAAAAAACCCAATATATATCATTACATATATTTAATCAGCTTGTTTGTAACTAGAAATAGTTCTTATATTGTATTGAAACACATAGATTGTTTACCCATGAATGTATTACCTAGAAATTTCACCACATGTTGCAAAGGAAACATTGTAAGGTGGGAGCGTAGGAAAGAGTAGCATAGAATATAGAAGTAAATTTTTTATTCAATTTTATTTATTTATAGGTGTCCATGTGAGAAAAAACTTTTATTTCCTTATTTCTCATGGCATCATTGACAATCAACAAAAAGGCGCAACCAACCCATTAAGTAATGGAAGTAATGGCTATCATTTGCAACAATTTCCCTATTAAGAATCTTGAAGATAAACTCAATGGAAATATAACAGTGTCAACAAACATTCATAATGATTGTGAAACCTATTCATGATATTTCATTGAGAAGCCCAAAAAGAAATGGGAAACCTTCCATTAGATTGCACATAAAATATTCTTTCTTCCTGCATTTTTCTTTCATCACCTTTCTAATCTTGGCTTTATCATCCCATCTACTAGCAACAACATATATGTTGGACAACTACACATATGGTCCACTTCGATGTGGTTCCAACTCAAGAAGATGATATGCTGCATGTTTTTCTAGCTCAATGTTAGCGTGGATTCTATAAGCACCAAGTAAAATTCCCTAGACAAAAGCACTAAGATTAAATGGAATTTCACTGATAAAGTTCAATTCTTTATCCATGATACCAACGCAACCGAGAAGGTAAACCATGCAGTTTTAGTGCACCTCTCTTGGTGTGAATCCATAGCCTTGACTCATGGATTTAAAGTACTTACATCATTCATCCACTAGGCCCGCATGGCTACAAACAGAAATCACACCCACAAATAGAACTATATTCCCCATGGTTTGTTGGTAAAAGCATTGTTAAACTTTGGGACAAGCTCGAGATTTAGATCTCTTGCCTGCATGTTAAAGTGGGCTTGTTCTTGATCAATGTGATGATGGGACTCATAAATCCCCAAAAATTAATCAAAAGAAAATATATCCTACTTTAACACAAGGCAAGATAACAAGTGAAAAGATCCAAAATGAACCACTAACCAAAACTCACCCTCAAATTACACGAAACATGCAACTCCACCAATAACAACACTTTAAACACAAAATCAAGATTATGCAATGCAAAGTTACACAACGTATTTTTCAAAGATGACTTGGTGAGGAAGTTCTTCTTGTGGAATGTGGCATATCTCAGATTACTATTCAATTAGAGACTCTAAATCATGCAACATAGAACATATAAATTTGTTGAAAATGCGGCATTGTTTATTCCTCAATAAGAAATTTTATTTCTAGAGAACAATGGTTGAAATGGCCTCATCTCTGTTTGAGTAAAAATTTGTTTGCTTCCTTAGTGGTTTGTGTAATTTAGGTATAACTCTTCTAGATAATACAACAAAAAACTAGCCAAAACCAAATGAATGTAATGAAGATATTTATATTTTTAGGAAGTTGTACAAACGAGCCTGCATATCATTTTCTCAATTGTAAACTTGTTAATAAATTCATAGAAACATCTACAAATTTATTGTACACAGATTGATAAGGACTAAATACCAAATTCTAGATGAGTACAAAATTGTTTACAATATTTCTTAGTAGAATCCTAAACATGTTGATGTATCAACAAATGAGCATAATGGAGTTGGTCCATTCCCAAAGGCTTCACCATCCATTTTCCAGATGGAAATGATTCAACTTATGCTACCGATACCTATCAACAATCACCATCCATGCATTAGGTGGTTGTGCTAGTTTTAATTGCAATCACAATATAATAAACATAATCCTAAACATTCCTTCACATGAATTCCCACAATGACGACAAATGTACGTGAAAATATAGAATTTATATACCAACTGCCAAAAAATATGAAACCGCACTTACTAATTACGAGTAGTAAAAAAGTAACCTCATGAGAAGGTATGTATGCCAACTCCACCACCATACAGAGTAGTATGGACACTACAGTGACTTGAAATAGCCTTCAAGAGTTACTTTCAATGTTAAATCCAAAGAGACATTTCTACTAAGACTAAATTTTTATACATACTCTATTTTTTCCTTACCCTTCCTTTATCCCTCACATATCACTTCTTTGCTCTTCCTTCAATTTAAAAGGTTGGATTATAGTGATCTACAAGATTGAAATATACCTACTTGGTCGTTGATGTAGTAGAGGATTCTGAGACTAATTCACGAACAAATTCTCCTCTTACTATCACATATCACCATATATACACTAATTGACATCATAATCAAAGTGTCTTAAATTAATTAAAAGAATGGAATGAAATTATAGCATAAGCAGACATGTTAAAACATATATGTAAGGAGATTAGCATGATTTAGCCAAAAGAAAATTTGGTCATTCTATGCTCAATGCTTACAAATAGGTAAATAAAAAAACCACAACCAATTTTCAAAATAAAATAATAAATATGAATTAGCATACTACAAAGTATTACTCAAACACATCTAAATAAAACCAAGAGTTCCATCCTTATTGCTAGACAACTTACAAAAGAATCATTTCATGGATCCCTGAGTTGTGACACCTATTTAAGAGTGAATTGTAGCATCTACACCTCTTACTTTAGCATTATACTGAAGTAAAAAAAAGTATAGTTAATAGTTGGCACCTGTAACATTTTAAACCCAATTTTTTTTTAAGACTGATAATGTAAACTATTCATTTAACGAAATTATTAAATGACTCATTACTATGTCAAAATCAAAAACATATTTAAAGGATTTACTAAGGTTTATATTACGCATTTAACCTACAAGTTATGTTATTGTTGATATTCAATAATAATGTGGATCCAGTTTAACTCCTCACCGGACCTCCACATAATCTACATCACTGTAACCCACATTAACACTGCCCAAGCAGGCTTACCTCAGAATGGCCCCTCCTCATTATGGAGGGGGATCCCGGAGGCCTTTTCATGTCACTTTCGTCCCTCTCTTGGCTGGCCACTGAATTTGGCGTTAATGCCCTTTACTCTAAACATTTGGAAGGGTCTCGAACCAATGCATGTGTCACATAACCCATCGTTGGATCTAGACAAATCGACAATATCTATGCTTCAGGGTTGACAGAGTAGCATTTCTTGGCGATAAGGGGTTCATTTGGATATGATTTGGTTCAGCTATTGGCTCCACAATGGTCAGGGGAAAGAGTGGTGACCCGGTTCATTGTTTTGCCATGATCGTTCCTTCAACTATAGGTATATGCAAACCCTTGTTAATTGATATCTCAGAACCTTTCAATTGAAGTTTTCTTTGGTATGAATCTATGGGTTTCTTCTTATGAATTTTATGGATGGCTGATGAGGGTTTTAATGTTGCCCTTGAACAAGTGAAAATTCTATAGGATGGATTCCGAAATTCCGGTGGAGCAGGTCAACTCTGTGGGGCAGTAAGAGGTAAAAACTGTTTTTCATAGGATTGATACTAAAATTTACCCTCCAACTTTTTACTAAATCTCCTTGTGCACCTGCAAGCTTCCTCTGCAGCTTCAAGGAATGCTAAATTTCAACTCAAGTAAACACCTTATATTTATTGCAAGTTTTCGTATCAGTAGCCAAGGTGTCATTTGATTCCTATCCTCATTCCAGGTGTTCTCTGTGTAGGTATGCATACCGGTGGGTCGATTGCTTCTTCCAACATGGGGCTTTTGGGTGACAACAATGCTTCTAAATTAAGCTCCTGTCTTCATTTTTCTTGGTGGTTTTAGATTTAAATCTTTCCCATCTATTGAGCTCTTAGAGCAAGTCTTCCATGAAAAAGGGTTTTAGAAGTGTAAATAGAAATGTATTTAGTTATTTTGTATTTTTCGGCCTTTGCAATACCAACACGATAGCTTGGACTAGATATTTGATTCCATGAGGTTTCTGTGAGAAGCCTTCTAGACATTTCTTGGCATAAGGGTTATATATTAACTATTGTGTCGAATTTGCCATGGTAACTCAACTTCTGATATTTATTGATAGTTGGATTCATTTCTATACCGTTTAATTTTATGAATGGAATTTAAGGGTTTATTATGTAAATGACTTGATTGTGATAATATATGTATGGATGTCAATATCCGGTTCCTAAATAAAATCATTCAGTCCTATTCGAGTATAGTTACAATTTAATAAATCAAAGGTTTAGGGTTTTTAACAAAGCCTGGGTACTTGGCTCAAGGTGAGTTCTCTCTAGAACTCGACCGAGAGCTGATAAACCCTAGCTCATCACTACATTCAATCCAGAGTTGTAGGATGGTTTGGTCGACTAGATTTATAAAGATTTCTTCTGTCATAAATAAGTGGAAGATACCAGTGTAAATTCTGGGAACTGATATTTTGTACATTGCATATGTTTTCCAAAGGACTATGTTAAAATCTAGTGATATAGTTAGATATATAAAGGCTAGAAAAGAATAATGATTCTCTTAATTAAGTCCTTCGTTGTTAATGCTTAAAATTTTCATTGTAATTAATCATTAGAATGTTTACTATAAATATCTTTTCCATGTAAGTAAATATGTTTGTTATCTAGTTACATGTAAAAATCTGATAGAAATTCAATGTATCAAAAGACAATATTTTCTACTTTTTTCAGTGACAGAATAAAATTAATACTATAATGTAGCCTATTAACTTACTTTCTATTGTAACAGTAAATAGTCTATTATTTCCTAGTAATACTTATTGACATGACAATATTACTTATCTATTCTCCTATGTTGAGTGTGACTTGTGCACGTAACCTTTTTATTTGGAAGGTCTCTGCACTGAGCCTTGGATCCGGTAATTACGTCCAAAATCCCCCTCCAAGCTCTTCCACTTTTGACAATGATAAACAGTTTAGTACCTTGGGTGCCAGGACTCTATCTAACCGCAAGTCTCGTACCCCATAGTGGTTATCATAGTTTCTTTTCCACTAGCTAAGTTTCCCAACTGTAGGAAGAATTAATGACAACACAATTTCATTTTTCCTCCTTTTCCCAATCCCCACCAAGGTTTTGTCCATTTTCCTTTTGAAGGTAGAGGATGAAAGAATTGCTTGTAACTATTTTCAGAAGTTAATTTAATTGATTCTCCAGTTCTTTTACAAATTGATCCAGAATATTTTAATTAATACTTAATAACATCTGTGTCGGTTTTCAACCTAATTATTTTAACAATTCAGATTAAACAAAAATAAAATTAACAATGGTAAATATAACTTGGTAAAAACAACTGATGGCACCTCACTGAATGTTACAGATCCCTCCCCTTGAGAGGAACATTATCCTTGGTGTTATTTCCTTTAAGTAAACAATGTAGGATAAGCTTTCTGCATGGCTTCCTCTTCTTCCCAAGTAGCCTCATATGGGCCAAAGTGCTTCCACTACACTTTAACTTGGGTGATGGCTTGCCTCCGCAAGGTCATTTTTCTCTCATCAAGGATATGAAGAGGCTCTACCATAAATTACCCCTCAGGTCCTACTTGCACATTCTTAATCTGCGGTTATAAAATTCCTACAAATAACGATTCTTAATATATTGAATTCATTCTATCATTACCTAATTATTTTCCTAGTTAATAATATGTTGAGGGTCGTACACATATTTTTTTAATAAAGATATGTGGAAAATATTGTGGACTCTGATGTGGCCCAAAAGTGCTAGCTTGTATGCCACGGGCCCAATCCACTCCAAAATCTGAAATGGTCCATAGTACTAGGGTGCCAACTTAGCATAACCTTTCCATTGTAAAGGGCTTTTCCGTGGTTTAACCTTCAAGTACATGTGATCCCCCAACATGAATTCTTTATGAGTTATTTTCTTATCTGCATAAACCTTTTGCCTATCCTGAGCATCTTTTAAATTATGGTGAACCTTCTTAATGGTGGCCTCCATTTTAGCTAACATTTCAGGACCCAATGCTAACTTATTATCCAGACCATTCTAGTCCATGGGTACTCAACACTTCTTCCATACAGTACTTTGAAAGGGATCATACCCAAAGATTCATGATGCCCATTTTTGTAGGAGAATTCTACCAAATTGGAGGTAATCCTACCACTTTTGTGATTGTTGCATTACAAACATTCTCAACATCTCTTCCAAGACTTGATTCACTCACCCTGTCTGACTGTCTATCTGTAGATGGGGGGCAGTGCTGAATTGAATTTGAGTACCCAACCCTGCAAAGAGGTTGTTCTAAAATGCAGATGTAAATTTTACATCTTTGTCGGAGATCACCACTTGGGTTATCCCATGTAGTCAGAAGATTTCTCTCATAAATATGTATGCAATCTCCACTATTTTATAGGTGGATTTAACGGGAATGAAATGATCGGCCTTGCTCATCTTGTCCACCAAAACCATGATTGAGCCATGTTTCTTCTTAGTACGAGGTAACCCAGTGATAAAGTCTAAAGTGATTGTCTCCCATTTCCATTCAGGGATGGATAATGGTTGCAACAGAACAAGAAGATGTTGATGTTCCACCTTCACCAATTAGCACTCTAAGAATTTGGATAAATATTTAGCCACATCTTTCACTCAGCCTGGCTAGAAATAACTTTTCTTGATAGCAGAAAACAGTTTCTGGTATCCTGGGTGGGCAGTGTAAGGCTTCCTATGAAAGTCATCTAATAACATCTTCTTAACAGAATTTTGGTTAGGAATATAAATTCTATTTCTGAATGTTAAAATTTTGTTGGGGTTAATTCCATACTCAGGTTGTTCCCCTTTTGACTGAGCTTCTGAAGTTTACTACCATAGGAATGCATATTCTAGGTCTTTGAGGGATGCTTCTCGGATAACCTTTGGTAGGTTAGATTGTGCTTGACTGAATTGTACTTCATAAATGCAATGTACTTTTCTGCTTAAAGCATCTGCTACCTATTTTTCTTTCCCTTTGAGGTGTTAAATTCATGTCAAAGTTGAATTTTCTCAAGAATGCGGTCCACCTGGCCTGCCAAGCATTTAAATTAGATTGGTTAAAGAAATTCGTAAGACTGCTGTGGTGAGTTAATAATAGAAATTTCTTTCCAAGAAGGTAGTGTCACCACATTTTTAATGCATGCACTACCGCGGTCAACTCCAAGTTATAAGCAGAATAGCGCTGCTCATAGTCCTTCAATTTGCATGACTCATAGGCTATGAACTTCCCTTCTTGCATTAATTCTCCACTGACACCCTCTTTACTTGCATCTATACATACTACAAAGGATTCTTTCGGATATGCTACTTTTAGCATCAGTGTGGTAGTAAGTAGTTGCTTTAACTACTTTTAACTTTGCTGGCATTTTGTTGTTCAGTGGAAAGCACGCCCCTTCTTATGTAGCGTGCTCATAGGAAAATCTATTTTTGAAAAGCATTTAATAAATCAATGATAATAACCTACTAGCCCCAAGAAGGATCTTATGTTAGCAACATTTTTTGGAGTGTTCCATTCCATAATAGTTTTGATCTTTTCCGGATCCACCACTATTGTTTTTCCTGATATAACATGGCCTAGGTACTGGATTTGACTTTTATAAAAATCGCACTTTCTAAACTTTGCATACATATAGTTATTGTCATGCGGAAAGAGTTATTTTTGCGGACAAACCTAACCTCCCTAGGAGTCTAAGACTCTCTAGTGACAAACAAGACAAACAAGAGCAATCCTTCTCTAAACATACATTATTATATGAGAAACCAAGTGTTGTTCGATCCTACCTCAAATCCAACGCTTGTTGTAGCAGTCCAGCCTTGCGGATCCAGATGAGCTCCTCCTTC
>APFE031043831.1:97861-117122 GCA_000404065.3 Pinus taeda | reverse complement strand
TGCTATAATTAAGGAAACTGAAAAAAACTGCACAAAGCACTTAGAGGGGATCCAAGTCGAATTAGCGGGTGGCCACCAATATCCACTTGGATCATCCAAACCATTATCATTACCTTTATGAGTGGTCCCAGGGTGGATCCCAGAGTGGTGATTAGTCCATGTGATCGATTCCCAATGAGGTGAGTGCGAAAATCCAACACTATGGGACACACAAATAAAAATATAGGGGCTACACTAGTATTATAGGGACCTAACACGCTCCTCTTCTTCAAAAAAATGTTGTCCTCAACCCTTGAGTAGTTCTAGATGCTTCTAAATAAAATACTCATCCTCCCATGTGGAATCATATATAGGTAAATTCTTATGCATAATGAGATACTCTGAAATGGATCGATTATGCAGCGGTCAGATTTCTTGTTTCCAATATGATTGCTTCAAGCTCCAATATTATTTTTTCTTCCTTGATGTAGGTTTGAACCCTGTATGGAAATTACCTGGAAATAGATTCTTAAAATTTAAAAATATACAATGGTGAGAACATACAAAATATACATAGATATTTTATCTGGGAACCCAAACTAGGAAAACTAGATTAAGTTTTCATTATATTCCTTTCAATGTTACAATACATTATATACATGTCAAAGAATTCATAAACCCCAATCCATTAACCCTAAAATAGAACATAATTGTAGTTCCCTTGACCGGATCTACAAAATACCATGGGAAAAACCATCATGCCCAAAACCATGCACAAAAACCATACACAAAACCATGGGTAGGTTCACCCACCATCCTTGGGTTCACATATTTTTTTTCCCCAGGGTGCTACCCCAGAACCCATGCGGGGGGGTTACTGTCCCCCTTACAAACTCCCCAGCAATGGGGGATTTTGCTCCCCCTACGGCCCCCCACTGCATCTTGCACAACGTAACAATGCCTAGGGCTAGTTGTGGAAAGAATATAACACATACCCAACACTTGTCAAATTCTGGAAATATAGTTTGAACTAGGAGTTTATCACCTATAACCTTCTTTAAGCATGAAACATGGAAAATTGGGTGTACTCACAATGATGCAAGCAACTCCAATTTGTATGCCATAGTACCAATCTTTTGCAACACCTTGTAAGGGCCATAGTACTTGGGTGATAATTTATTATCCTTCTTAGCTTTGCTTAAGGGACATTTGTTTGTATGGTTGTAGTCGTAAAAATACCCAATCACCCATTTAAAAGCTTATTTCATTGCGTTGTTGATCTTCTTGTTGTTTCATTTGATTTTGTGCTAGAGTTGGGTTATCCTTTTATGAGTTGGAGAACTTGTTGTTGATGCTCGATGTGGTCTTACACTACTTGAAACTTAGAGTTGTCTCATAGATATGGTGTGATTAACAATGGATGATATCCATAAAGTGTCATAAATGGGGTCATTTTTGCCGTAGTATGGAAGGAAGTGTTATACCAACATTTCGCCAAAGGTAATCGCTTGACCCATTATGTTTGTTTACCATATATAAAGCAATGAAGATATCCTTCCAAACATTTGTCTACTATCTCAGATTGACCATCAACTTGAGGATGATAAGATGAGTTATGAGCCAATTGAATATCAAGATAAGTAAATAATTATGTCTAGAAATCTCTAGTGAAAATGGCATCTCTGTCACTTACAATAATATTTTGGTTTCCATGTAGCTTTTAAACTATCTCCACGAATGCAATAATGACTATATGTTCTTTGAAAGGATGAGATGGTCAACAAAAGTGTGCATACATGGTAACTCTATCAGCTACCACGATGATGACACTCTTTCCTTTGGACTTCGTTAGACCTGATACCTCCTCCCAATGCTGAATTGGAATGGATAATGGTTGTAAAAGACTGGGTGTCATAATTGTCTTGAATTTATTTTGATGGAAAACCAAATGTTTTTCCACAAACTTCTAAATATCATATTTAGGGCCATCCCAAAAAAAATCCTTCTTAAAAATATTGAGTGCCCTCCAATAGAAAGGGCGTATAATTCCAAAAGATCCTTTTATTTGTGTTGGGAGTTCTTACATAGATATAAGGGATCTTCGTATTGTAGTGAATCATTTCTCTAGATAAATGAATCAGATGCTCTGGAATCTTGCTGCAACTTTTGAATGAGTGTAAACACCTCTTCATCATTATTCCATTCATCACTTGCTTCAGGTATCCAATCAAGTTGGATAATATAAATGGCATAGAACAATACCTCCACATCCTCATCCTTTCTTGAGAGTGCACCTGCAACAACATTTTGCTTCCCTTTTTTGTAGACGATTTCAAAGTCGTAACCCAACATCATGATCTGTTTTTTTTCCTTGAAGTGTCTTCCCATTAGGTAAGGGTTCCATTACTTTAGGGAACGTACTATTGCCAACTTTTCCTTCTCATAAATAGGTTTGCGTAAATATTTTCCCTTGACTAGATGAATTTAAAAGGTAACAAGTATTCCTTATTTCATTAATACAACACCAATGCCATTTCCCAAGGCATCACATTCCACAATAAATCATTTTATGAATTTTGGTGTAGCCCATACTAGAGCTCGCCACATTTCCTATTTAAGATGTTTAAAGGCCTTAGTTGCTTTTGGACTCCAAGAAAATGCATCTTTTTTGGTAATGTTGTTGGAGGTGTTGCTATTTGGCCATAATTCTTAATAAACTTGTGATAATACACTGTCAACTTGAGAAATCCTTGAAGATGCCTCAAGGTTGTGGGGATTTTCCATTCCTTGATGGCTTTAATTTTGTGAGGGTCTACCTTAACACCATTATGAGATATAGCATGACCCAAATATTCCATCTCTTGAAACCCTAAGAAACATTTGGAGGGTTTTTCATACAATTGCTTCTCCTCCAATAGTTTGAGAACCCTGTCAACATGTTGAACATAATCTTTCAAAAACTTGGTATAGATTAGTATATCATCAAAAAAGACTAACACAAATTTTCTAAGGAAGGGTTTGAAAGTGGAATTCATCAATCCTTGAAATGTGGAAGGTGCAATAGTAAGGCCAAAATGCATCACTTAAAATTCATAATGACCTTCATGAGTTCTAAATGTTGTTTTTAGAATGTCTTCTATCTTCATTATAATTTGATGATATCTTGAATGAAGATCCAACTTGTAGAAGTAAATTTCTCCATGTAATTCATCTAACAATTCACCCAATGACAAGAATGGGAAATATGTATTTAATATTTAACTTGTTGAGCTCTTTATAATCCAGACACATACACAATGGTCCATCCTTCTTATGCTCCAATACTACTGGAAAAGAGAAATAAATTTAGCTATGTTGGATTTCAAGCCTCTGTGGTAGTTTTTTTGTAGATTCATGTTTCGGATAATCCAGAACATGAATTTAGCTATGTTGAATTATACCCACCTCTAGCATTTCTGCAACCATATGCTCAATTTCACTCTTTTGGGTATAAGCATATATGTAAGGTTTGATGTTTGGAGTAACGCTCCCTAGAATCAAGTGAATAGCATGATCATGATCGTGAATAGGTGGGAGACCTTTAGGAGTCTCAAATACCTTGGAATGATTGTTAAGGACTCTTTGGAGATATGGAGAACTGGATGAATTAGATGTTTGAACATCTAGAGAGCATAATTGTGCAATTACACCTCGTTGTTATTTCTTCAAAATATTTTTCATGCCATTATAGCTAATTATATTACTAGGTATCCTTACAATATCCGTTAATTTTAATTCCTTTCCTTCCCAGAAAAAATTCAAGAAAATTTCTTAAAAGTTAAAAGTTATTGTCCCTAGTGATTGTAACCATTGGACTCCTAATACAACATCAACAACATACATTGGAATGGAAATCATTGAACTATTCAATACATATTCCCCCATGGTTATATTGATAGTATGGTACTTCCTTAATAAATTTATAGTTCCTCCATTTGCAACCATCACTTGAAACTCTAGTGCCAGATATAGAGAGAAATTCAAATCATTGTCTATCTTAAAATGAAAAAAGTTATGTGTACTACCATAATCAATCAACACGATTACCTTTTATTCTTGAGTGATGTTATCCAATGATAACCTGATTCTGGATTGGTTTAGTATAGAAAACCTATATAGGATGCCATGTGTTACTATTTCAATTTTCAGTCCTAAAATTTTTACACTAAAAACTATAGTCTATTCAATTTCATTCACTTTTTATGGAATTCAAATTGGATGCTCGAAGAGAAAGTTATGATGATTTTACCTGGGACACCTGTTTGAGATAACATTTAGGAGCATTCAGAAACCCTAACTTCCTTGGACCATATCTCTGAAGATATAACAAACTGAGATTTGAAGCTTTGACATGATGTTCATAAAGATTTGTACTCTATGTGGGTAATGTTTCACCTTCTACAGCCTCACAAAAAAAAAATATAGCGAAAATGCCAAGATGATGTGTTTGAAGCAGTGAAACCCTAGGATCAAGAGCTATGATACTAAATATTATGATCCTTGTGACTTGAAAATGATAAGAAACAAATAATTACAATCCAGTTCGAGGGGGAAACCTCCTTTACAAATAACACAATGAACAATTCTTAGATGATTCAAATGACAAGACCTCCTTGGTATAAATATGAGTCTAAAGGGTAAAACTATAATTAGGGCCTACATAACAATAATAATGTAAGAGAACAACAATAACGATATTGGTCTTGTATGGGGAATAATATAGGGACTACACTAGTATTATAAGGACCTAACACCACATAATCTAGACCCAAAACAATAAAAAGGGAGGACTTCCCATTAAGGGTTCTAATGAAGATATGGAAGTCCTCCCCCTATTTCGATTCTTTAGACCCTTCTCCCAACCTAGATTGATTATTACAAAGGAATTTTTTGATTTTTACTGTATATATACGTCATTCAGAGAGTTGTGCAAGTTGTGTAAACCTAGATTGGGCCTTATGACCCAAGAAGATCAAAGAAATGAACCATTGTCAAGTATATCTAAATCATCTTTAGACACTGTCTCAATAAACACATTTGATAGTTTAGGAGATTCCCCCATCGAGGAGGTATAAATGGTTTATTCACAGGAGAAACTCATAGGCTCAGAATCCATGATAGATTTCTACAACTCAAGTTTTTTATGCTATTTAAATCCACAACCTAGAACCCTTTTATTATCCTCCCATTGCTATTGATAGAGTTCTTTGATTTCCTTTTGGAGCTCCTTCGCAGTCTTCTCCACCACAAAATTGTTGGCATTGTAGTGTTGGCATTGATGTCAACAGGTTCATGGTGTTGCATATCATGTGTGTGAGAGTAATGTTTGTCTTGATGGTTTGGTTAGTTGGAATTGATGTCAACATACTTATGACTAGACCTTGTGGAGGATATGGATTCCAATTATATGTGTTGATTGTAGATGATGTTGCTGTAGGAGGATTGGATTGTTGCTACGGGTGTTGATGTTGTGTTGTAGATTGGAGATGTTATTGCTGCAGGTGGTTGGAGTACTGCATATGTCTCTACATGTCTTGGAGACATCGTTTTGTTGCTTCATGTGATGAGATCTTGTGTTGGAGGTGCTTCCACCAGTGTTGGAGGCAGTTAGTTGACATGATGTTGATGATGAAGGGCTTGGAGACGCTGCTACATGGATTAGAGATACTGGTACAGGTGTTGGGGGTGTCAGATATGTTGTGGTTGCTACTTGAGGACTTGGAGGTGTTGGTCTTGGTTCTAAGGTTGGCATAACAGGTCTTTCATGTCATTGACTTGTTCCTTGCATATTCATCAGTTGCAGACTTATCTCAGTGGCTTAGAGGAGTGTTCAAACACTAGAGAAGATGGCCCCACATGTGGCAGAGGTTCTGGGCTAAAGGAATTATGATTTTACTGAGTTTTAGCCCTAGTCACATGCATAATGGGTCAAGGGAGCAGTTTTAGGCTCCATCCACTGGAAGGGAAGGCTCAAGGGCGAGGTTATAGCCCCAGTTGCATGGATGACTGTGTTATGGAAGTGACCAAGGATTTTCACAAGAATTGCTCCGCATTCCTCACACTGTAGAGCTAACTTTCGTGTTTTGGTGACATCCTTAATCGAAACTTTTCGATTTATGATTAGAAAAGTTCGTGGGAGCTATAAAAGCCGATTAAAGTTGAAAATATAAAAAAGGTTAATTTAGTTAGTGGTTGATTGAGTCAATGATTTGAATCTGGATCAAATCTAGCATATGAATAGAGTTGTGATGCCTAGTAGTTCTGAGTAATTATTGAGTTGAGCACTTAAGTTCATATACATATTGGAGAAAGCTCATTGTGAGTTGATTGATTGTCTAGTTGTTGTGTGGAGTGAGTGAGAGGTTGGAGAAGATCCTACAAGATGCATGTTTTGTTTAGAGCAAAATTTTTGAAGTAGTTTGTAGTTGTAGTAGTAGTGAGATGAAGTATCTTTCAGCCATGATATTGTGTATTGAGTGAGAAGATTAAGTGTTGATTGGAGTAGTGTTTGGTGAGATGGTATTGTTGCATGTGTAGTATTTGGAGTTTGGAGATTTCATTTTGATTGAGCTTTGATGACATGTTGTTGCAATGCTCATGTTGAGTAAGTTTTAGGATTCTAGTTTGAAAATATATGAAACGAAGCTCATATAGAGGAATTGAAGTCATGGAGGCTTCGAGTAGACAATGACACGGTGGATTCAGTAGAAGGAAGATTTTTCTCCATCCTATAGGAGTTGTATAGTCCAATGGAAGCTAGGCAAGGATTGTTGATCGTGGTGGCCTTCAACAGTTGCTAGTTCATAGATCCAAGAGAGAAACAAGTTCCTGTCTGAAAGGACCAACAAATTGTGAAAGAAGTTGATTCTTCCATATCATAGGAGTGAGTTGATCCATGTATAATTTGTTATGCAATTAATCAAAGAATTGAGTAGAACAACGATAACATGGGGTTTTTTCTCGGGATAGGTTTTCCACCAGAAACACTTGTGTCCTTGTGTTGATTGATTTTGTGCTTTCATGTTTATTTTTTATGCTCTCATATGTGGTTGTGATTTTTGGTTCTTTCATGGTAAAATATTAATAATTTGGGTTTTTTTTAAAGTGCCACACTACTGATTCACCCGCCCCCCCAACAAAACTAGTGATCTAGTTTCCAACAATTGGTATTAGAGCAAGGCTCTCGGGTGCAGCTTGATTGCTAGAGAGTGGATCTTGGAGATTTTGGCAGAATTTTTGCAAATTTTCTGAAATGGATCAGCAAGGTATTCCTATACTTCATGAAAGTAAATTTGCAACTTGGAGAGTGAAATTAGATTCATATTTTATATGTCTTAATGAAAATATTTTGCTATCAGTAGAATAAAAAGTTAGAGATGAATTTGATGATATGGCTCAGAAGATTACTATGAATAGTATTTCAAAATATGATAGCATGCATGTGAAGAATTGTGAGACTGTTAAAGATATGTTGGATAAGTTGCAGAAGTTGTATCTTGGAGGAAAATTTCATTTTTCAGAAATGGATAAAAATGTAAAGGATTCTACCTTTATTGTAGTAACTAATCAATCATCCTCACAAGATGAATACAGAGGCACGAGTGATAGTAGTGAGAAATCGAGCAAAAAATAATGAGCAATCCAAGATAATGGCTCTGGAAGAAAAAATTCAAATATTGAAGGTTGAATTAATTTCTACAAGAGAAGAAGTAGAGAAGCTCAAAGCTAGTGCTCAAGCATCTTCAAGAAAATAAAAAATTGTTGGAGCACCTAGTTGTAGCAAAAATAATGAGATCCAAGAGCCATGCAAGAAGCAACATAATAAGAGAAGGAGGCCCAAGAAGAAGAGTAGAATTGGGAAGCGTTTTAATTGTGGATTTCGTGGACACATAACAACGAGTTGCAAAAATGGAGAGATCAAACTCTCTCATCAAAAGGAGCAGCCTAAAGAGAAGCCATATGAAGCATGCTTACAAAGGAAATCTCTGTCTTTAAGGTATAATAGTCCATTCTATGGTTATTTTTTCTCATGCAATGATTTTGGCCATAAGGATATTAACTGCAGGGCACATGCAAAGAATAAAAATTGGTTCAGTAGAAGATATCAAGTTATTTTATTCCTCAGTTCCTTGGTCACATTAGATGCTTGATGTGTGATAATATTGGCCACAAGGCCAAGGATTGCAAACTTCCCCTTTTAGGAGATCCAACCGGAGAGAGGAGAATATGCAAAGCCAACCACATATAAGAAGAAGGATAAGAAAATAAGAGTTTGGAGGTGTAGAGCTATAACTAGGGTCTCCCACACCTCTAATTATCCTACACTAATAAATCAATCCGGGAACGTTTTGTTATTGCAAAGAGTAACTCAATCCGAGGCTATTCATCCGAGTAATGCTTAGTAGTATAGCGTTCATAAAATACAAGAGTAAACAGATGCTAAACTATAACTAAATTACTCCAAAAAGAGAGAATCACACAAGGCAGCTTATCAGTCAAGGGTACGGAAGCGATAACCCATCCCTCTAGAAACTGATGGAAAGGAAATTAGAGCATGGACCATAGGTCTAGGAGCTAGGCAGCATCTGCTGAGGCTTACTATAGCCTTAGACCTTCTCTCACACCAAAACAACAAATGCAAGTAAATGGAACGACAACAAGTAAAATGGAACAGCAAATAGGAAATGGAACAACAAATAGGAAATGGAACATCAGTAAATGGAACAACAGTAAATGGAACAACAATCAAAAGAACTAAATCTCACGAGTCAAAACCAACTTACTCACACTCTGCTATGAAATAACACTCTTCTCTCTTAAAGCAAACTGGATGGAATATACTTTATGGAACAACACTCATTGATGGCAGTAATCGACCATATATGCACACCTCACATTAATATAGTAATCTGACAATTAAGGGTAATACGACTATGTTTCCAAACAGAATAACATTACTTTCAGATTCCAATAATTGGGATTTCAAATGAATCAAATGACAGTAACATTCAATACAGACGCTCTGTAACAGAAATAACTGGTTGAGACTAAAAGCATGCAATCAACTTTGAAAAGATCCAATTATATAGTGCAGAGTCATTACATAGATTTTCTGAGAAAACCATTAATGCATTGATCGTAACAGAGCATAGCATAGCATATGAAAGATATATCAGATTACCGAGAAATAAAGATAAGCAAACCACGCATAAATCACAGTATAATGATACAAAAGCAAGTGTCCTTCGGAGCTGGGCCCTTAGCTACCAATGGTACACCGCCTTAGGTTACTCCAGACACAAAGATGAAATAAACACCAAGTCTTTTATATTAACGCATCAACATACGTACAGTAAACCAGGTCTCAGTGAGACTCGATGATCAAAGTTTTTTCTGAAACTGAAAATTACAAAGAACAGAAGTCCCCTTGCTCAACGATGTTGTTCCTTTATATAAAAGTAACGGCGGGGATATCTAGGTAACAAAAACAAGTAAAACAGCGATCCCTCAAGATCAAAGATCCTGAGGGATTCGCCAAGCTGTTAATCCTTTACTTTTCTTTCCCTCTTTCGCCGAATTGGTCTCCCTTCTTCCTTTCTTGGGTTATTCTGCTTTGATCTACTCGATCTCGTTTGCATCCGGTTCCCTTCTAGAGGGACAACAGTTATTCCTCCTCTGTTTTTCGCTTTTGGACGGCAACTCCTCGTTTCCGCCTTTCCCTGTATAGAAAAACAACAATTATCAATGATTAAGCTTCCCATGTTAATTCTTACATATTTTATTAAAATTCTTTATTTCTTTGAATTCATAATGCAGAAAAGGTTACAAATATTACTGAAAAGCCACTAGATTGTTTGTCAAAAGCATACCTTTCAAGTGCTCCACACACCCCCCTGCTTACCCTGTTTCATGCCCTCATGCCCTCATGAAAACATTATAGTTGACATGCAAGGCGGTAAGAGAATAGGCCGAAGAGGGAACCTCGTGAGGAGGCCTACAACCGTGATGAGCAACTAGATTATCAAAGAACTGATTTATTTGATCTGCAGGCATTTCATACAAGGCCTGATATCCAGGTGCAGGGTGCCAAATAATTGGACTATGAAATCGATACCCTAACCAGGATGGCCCTGCTTGCAGAATACGTTCCCCATAAAGGTTCAATCGGCTGGCAGCCAGCTCAAAATTCTCATATTTGAATAGTTCCCTGAGCTGGATGTTTGGGCTAGAGGTTCGGTATCGGAATTTTGCAGCATCGATGGCGAGGTCTTTAATAGTCAGAAAATATTCCAGACTATGTCGGATCAGGTCTTCGTGCATGGGTCCTAATATCTCGATGACACCCGTGGTCCTCATAAGGATCCTATGCTCTCTCCATAGCATCACTGGGTCTCTAGGCTCGGCTCGCACCCATAAGTCTAGGCTATTTTCCTGTCTCTGAAAGGTGTTATAAGCTTTGAGCCATTTCAGCTGATTAACCCGAAATGAAACGAAGGCTTGCAATTGTATGTCGCCAACAAAAGGGCCAGGATTTAAGTCAGTTTCCTAGTCTAGCACGAGGTTGTGCAAGGAAAATTCACACAATAATCTTTGAACCTTAATTCCATAATGCTTGCAACAATCTATAAAATCATTAACAATGTTGATTTGGATAGGGGTAGCTGCCCTAACAGCTTTTATTTTTAATCGTAAATATCGTTCAAGCAAAAATAAAGCATAATTTTTAGCAGGGGCCCTACAGGTCAAAACGTCATTATACAAGGAACACACAGTGTCCATCTGCTTAATAACAATATCTAATCGACGAGTTACCTTGGCAACCTTTTCTTGCTCCTTTTGCCATCCTTCAAAGGCCTGGGTCTCGGACTGACTAATATCCCGAAGTTGCTGTTGTAACTCTTCGTATTTCTCCCGGGGGACTATTTATTCTCTCAGCTGTTTAGCTTCTTACTGAGCTTGCTTCATCATCTTGTGCAAGGTTCTTGTTTTTGGATCCTTTTTCCATAGAGCCGTAGAGGCCAGGAAACCTGAACCTTTTTGTTATGCTGTTTGGAGTTCAGAACCCGAATTACCCCTGAGGGTGGTGCTTCTGTTTGGGTCTTCTTACTCTCTTTTTCTTTCTTAACACGAATGAAAGGTTGTTGTGGTTCCCCTGTCATCGGAGCATCTTGCTGTTCCTCTACCTCAATTGGAATGTCCATTCATTCTTCAGGGTCAATTGGAACAACAGTCTGTCCCTCAACGTCATTTGGAACAACAGTCTGTTCTTCAATGTCATTTGGGACAACAGTCTGTTCTTCAATGTCATTTGGAACAACGATCTGTTCTTCGGTAGTAGGTCTTCTATTGGGGTTTCGACCAACAGAGCGGCTATAGGTTTGTCGTCTTCTTGTCCTACGATATTTTTCTGCAGTGGCCCTCTTTCTTTTCCTTGCGGTCCTTCGTATCCTCAGGTTGGCTTTCAGAATCCGAATTTGCTGTCGGAGCTTGGCTATAGTGTCCAGCAACCTCTGCTGTTTCCTTCTTAATTTCTTAATCTCTATTGCCTCGGCAGAGGGTTTATGAATGGCCCTTAAATCTGCTGCTACTCTGTCTAGAATTTCTTCTGGTGTCTTGGGAACAGATTGTTCCCTATTGGTGTCTCTTATTTCATCATCATAAACGGGCAGGTTTTCTTCTCCTGCCTTTTCTGCATGTGATTTCTCAGGTGTGTCTTCCTCCGGGGGTCCGTCAGGGATGCCTGCTGTGCTGGAGGGTTGGTCATACTCCCCCATATTGGCCAGGACTGCTGCCAATTCCTCTTCACCCACAGGGTCCTGCAGCGGGCTGCCCCCTGGCTGTACTACTTCCTCTTCTTGATTGGCCTGCTCAGTGGTTGCCTTGGAATGTTCAGCTTTTGTTTCTGTTCCAGAGTGATCATCCCCTTCCTTGACTCCTTCTCCAGGCTGCTCAGCCTCGGCCCCAGATTGCTCAACATTTTCTTCGGAAGGTCCTCCTTCTGGTTCTGGAGGTTCGTCCGTAATCTCAATTGGCTGGCTAGTGGTCCCCTAGATCTTTTCCAGCCTCCCTCGTATCCGGGCCAGCCGGGCTGATTTCCTTGGTCTCTCAGGTTTTTCGGATGTACCAGCAACATGTTTTTCTGCTACCAATTCTCTGGGTTCCTCTGGTCGTTCCGGTGTATTAGAGGGTTGTTTTCGTTTTGGAGCAATATGTTTTTCTACTGCCGATTCTCTGCGTTTTTCTGATCGTTCCGGTGTGCTAGAGGAATGTTTAGGTTTTGGGGATGGTGCAGCCAATCCCCCCTCGATCATTGTGATGAGCTCCTCCTAGCTGCTCTGTTGTTGAGTGAGACTATGGCTCACTATCAATCGAATCAATCGATGGTGGCTAACAACTGCTTCTATGTGCTGTGCCTTTTTCAGGCTTCGGGCCGCATCATGTAATAACGAATTTAAAAGTGCGGGCAGATTTACAGAACATTTTCCTTTCAACACAGCTAAGAGTTTCAGATGACGTGGTCTTACCACGTCTTTCCTCCCTTCGCAAGTGATGTAGCTCTGCACTATCTTTGCTAATTCGGTCCAGGGTTCCCTTAACATTGCCGGCAGAACTCCCTTCCCATTGACTGTCAAGATTTGGCCTTCATCCTGGAAAATCTCCATAACCTTTTGTAGTCTTTCTTTCTTCAGTGTCCATACGGGTCCAGCAGCTGGTAGTCCCGAGACTTCTGCAATGATATCATCAGTGACCGCTATCCGTCTTTCTCTTACTATGGAGTAGTTCTCCTGCAAATTTTGCAGGAATTCCAATGCCACTGCTTCATTCGATTCTCGTAGGCGACTGAAATAATTCAACCACCCTGCCTTTTCCAGGATCTCGCGGGCAGCAGCGGAGACTGTCAACTCCTGAGGTTCGCTTCGGACTGTCTTTCCCCCCATGGTTCCACTCAGAATTCTTAATGGAACATCAACTGCCTGTGCTGTTTGAGACGCAGAGAGGGTGGTCGTCGCAAAACACAGAGCATGCAACAAAAAAGGATCGTGGATGGAAATTTCCGTAAAATAGAATTATCATACCGTTAAACCATGCCATACCTTCATACATTATCTTCCCCGAATGGTGTGCTGACACGTAATCCATGGAGTAATGAGGTTACCTCCCCCCCGCGATCTGATAGGCTGTCCCCAGTCGTCAAATAGAGGAGGCAGCCGCCATTCATAAATCAAGTCATAAAGAAACAACATATGAAATTATGCCATGTTTTAGATAGACAACGAAATACCAAAATCGAGGCAAAAAGGTAGATCGCGTTTTACATAAGAGCTTGCGTGATATGATGAGAGGCTGGGGGATGGGACGTCTGTCAAGCGTACGAAATCTCCAGCAGTCATTGTCAGTTTCGTTGCCATGATTGGTGGTAATGAGTATTCATGCAATGTATACATCGGGACATAAAATATGATCTATTCATAGGATATAAGAGACGAAGAAGTAATGATATCATACCTGTTGGTGTAACCATTACGACTTCAATACCATTAACAGATATCTGCTGCCAACAGGTGTTCATAACATTGGCAGAGTTTTTTATTTCACCCCCCGGAACCATGATCCTTTGTGTGTATTTTGAAGAGCGTTTTGTCAAAATGTAGGCCATTATGCTTGCTTGATAACCAGATAGCCATAATGCCATTCACAAGGTAGGTGCGAAACGTGGGCAGGCCGGCTCGTGATGAGACCCCCTGTTCCAAGGTTTGTTTATTTAGTATACCTTTGGACCATATCTCTGGTGTGGTGGCCGTAATGGGAATGCCACTTCGCTTCCATCCTTACGATCATGGTAGGCTGGCTCTTGATGAGACCCCCTATTCTGCATTTGACAATTGATAATTCATATTCACTTTTTCTTTTTGCAAAGCACTGTTTCTTATTTATTTACACATAAGGATGGTTCAGCACTCCTTAAGAGTGGGGAATGGTGGAAGAAGTCTTATCATCCCAACAGGAAGATATAAATCCTCTGCTCTTACCCCTAGGTAATAATCAAAAAAGAATTTTAGGGAAATCGTCATGATAAAGATCACCAACCAGAGTGACGGTAATAAGACAATGACGACGAAGATGAAAAGTAAGTGTGTCCCTCCTCTTGTCCTCTTATCAATACTAGGCCTTATAAAGATAGCGATTTATGATATGCTGACTTCGGTATGTCATGATTTATATTCATTGCATAAGTCCATAGCTGTATCTTCAGGACTGGGGAGAACATGGGCGCAAAGCATCCTTAATAAGACCAAAAAACATGCCGATGGTGTTCCTCAGAGAAGAATCCATGCAAACAAATGCTTGAGATGCCATTTCTTTGAAAGGAACAAAAAAAAATCATGAATGCTGTTTCTTTTGGAAAGGAACAGCAGAAAATCACGAATGCTGTTCCTTTTGAAAAGGAACAACAGAGACACACAAGTGTTGTTCCTTTTGAAAAGGAACAACAGAAACACACAAGCGCTGTTCCTTTTGAAAAGAACAACAGAAACACCCAAGTGCTGTTCCTTTTGAAAAGGAACAGCAGAAACACACAAGTGTTGTTCCTTTTGAAAAGGAACAACAGAAACACACAAGTGCCGTTCCTTTTGAAAAGGAACAACAGAAACACACAAATGCTGTTCCTTTTGAAAAGGAACAGCAGAAACACACAACTGCTGTTCCTTTTGAAAAGGAACAACAGAAACACACAAATGATGTTCCTTTTGAAAAGAAATAGCAGAAACACACAAATGATGTTCCTTTTCAAAAAAGGAACAACAGAAACACTCAAATGCTGTTCCTTTTGAAAAGGAACAGTAGAAACACTCAAATGCTGTTCTTTTTGAAAAGGAACAGCAGAAACACTCAAATGCTGTTCCTTTTGAAAAGGAACAGCAGAAACACTCAAATGCTGTTCCTTTTGAAAAGGAACAACAGAAACACTCAAATGCTATTCCTTTTGAAAAGGAACAGCAGAAACACACAAATGTTGTTCCTTTTGAAAAGGAACAACAGAAACACTCAAATGCTGTTCCTTTTGAAAAGGAACAGTAGAAACATGCAGAATGCAAAAATCAAAAGAAATATCAAGAAAACATATATACAAGAACTTATGTACAAGTTATAGAAAAATGAATTCCTTACTGAATTATAGGTGAGGAAGATTTTGCTTCCTCTCCTAAAATTTCCATATCAGTGTCTTGACGTAGCTGCTGACAGAAGGATTCCCGAGTGAGTGGCTTCCGATAGAGATGAACTCGGTGGCCATTTACCTTGAATGCATATCCAGAACCGTCAATTGTGATCAGAGTGAGGGTCCCATTATCATGTACTTTCTGGATTTCGTATGGTCCCAACCATCGAGTCTGAAGTTTCCCCGGGAAGTCCTGAAACCGAGAGTCATATAACAGAGCCCAGTCTCCTTCGTGAAAGACTTTGTTCTTGATGAGTGAATCATGCCATTTAGCTCACTGTTGTTGAATAAGTGTTGTATTCTGTAATGCAGAGAGCCTGATTTCGTCCAATTTATTAATCTGCTGTAATCGATTGATTTGTGCCTCACTTAGATCTAGGCCGACTTCCTGTGCAGTTCGTAGCGTTTGGATTTCGAATTCTATGGGGAAAATAGGTTGTTTTCCAGACACTAATTGATAGGGTGAATAACCTATGGTACTTCTCCATGTGGTTCTATAAGCCCACAGTGGTTCAGGTAATCGGGCGGCCCAATCATGCCTATGCGACGCAATGGTTTTTGTTAAAATTGATTCTATTACCTTGTTGCTACTTTCGACTTGCCCATTCGCCTGCGGGTGATATGGGGTAGTAATTTTATGCTGGACGTGATAATTGTTAAGTGTTGCAGCTAATTTATTTCCAGCAAATTGTGGTCCTCCATCTGTAATTATTTCTCTCGGAAGTCTGTAACGTACAAACAAATGGAACAAGAAATGTATTACAGAATCTTCTGTAGCTCTGGGTAACGATTCAGCTTTGACCCATTTGGTGACATAGTCTGTGGCCACCAAGATATATGTTCTCTGATTTGATGATGGATTGATGGGTCCAACGAAATCAAGAGCCCATCGTTCAAATGGCTCAATGACTAATTGTGGCCTCAGAGGCATTTCGTCGGCTTGACCAGGTCGTCCTGCTCGCTGGCAGCTGTCACAGGCTTGGGCAAATTTCTTCGCATCTTTGAAAATTGTAGGCCAATAGTATCCTGTCTGCAATACTTTATGTGTTGTTCTTTTTTCAGCAAAGTGTCCCCCACATGGTCCATCATGACAGGCTTTAAAAATGTCGAAAATTTCATCTTCTCGAATACATCTCCTAATTTGCATGTCTGCCCTTGTATGGAACAAATAGCCCCCAATCCACGAAAATCGAGTACTCTTCTGAACAATCTGCTTACGTTCATTAGGGGTTAAGTGTTTTGGTAAGTTACCTACTACAAGATAATTGGAAACATCAGCATACCAGGGCGTTTGAACAACAACAACAAACAGGTGCTCATCAGGAAATTGATCTTCCACTGCTGTTGCTTCAATTGATTTTGGTATTCGTGAAAGAAAATCGGCTACAGGGTTCTCCTTTCCAGGTTGATCCTTGATTGTGATATCGAACTCCTGCAATAAGATCAACCACCTAGTTATTCTAGCATTTGTAACAGGCTTATTTGCCAACTATTTGATAGCAGAATGATCTGTATATAACATAATGGGATAGCCTGTGATATAATGTCTAAACTTATTAACAACATGTATTACAGCCAAGAATTCTTTTTCAGTGATAGTGTAATTTAATTCAGCTGAGGATAAATTTTTGCTAATATAGTAGATAGCATATGGTTTTTTATCCTCTTCCTGCCCAAGGACTGCACCGATTGTTGTATCTGAGGCATCAGATGAGATTTGGAATGGTAAATTGCAGTTTGGTCCTCGAAGGACTGGAGTTGTTGATACAAGCTTCTTTAATTCCTTGAAAGCAAGGTCACATTTTTCTGTCCACAAGAAGTCAACATTACCAGTTAGTGCATATAGAGGTGCAGCAATGTGTGAATAATGTTCCATAAATCGTCTATAATACCCAAAAAATCCAAGAAAGCTACGTACCTCTCTTTGAGGGTGGGGATAAGCAAAAATATTTGAATTTTTGCCGGGTCTACCTGAATGCCAGCTACTGAGACATATTGTCCTAGAATGAGTCCTTCTGTCATCATCATATAACATTTTTCGTGGCTTAAGCACAGCCTGGTAGCGATGCAACGCTGTAGGACTCTTTCTAGAGTATCTAAAGCTGGATCAAAATCATCTCCATATGGTGTAAAGTCATCCATGTATACCTCAAGTCCATCATTTATTAAATCTGCAAAGATACTAAGGACAACCCTTTGGAATGTAGCAGGAGCATTACATAGGCCAAAGGGTAGAACTCGATAGGCAAACGTTCCCCAAGGACAAGTAAAAGTAGTTTTATCTTGGTCTTCAGGGGCAATTTGTATCTGATTGTATCCACTGAAGCCATCCAGGAAAGAAAATAATTTCTTTCCTGCTAAAGTGTCCAATACTTGGTCTATGAATGGGAGAGGGAAGTGATCTTTCTGTGTGGCTTTATTCAACTCCCTGTCATCCACACAAATCCTCCATTTCCCATTCTTCTTGGGTACCACCACAAGCGGAGAGACCCATTTACTATCAGAAATAGGGTAAATGAAATTAACATCTAAAAGTTTCTAAAGTTCAGCTTTTACAACATCTTTTAGATGAGGGTTGAGTCTTCTTTGCGGTTGACGAACAGGTCTTGCATCTTTTTCTATATAAATGTGGTGGGTGCATAATTGAGGATCAATCCCTTTCATATCAGGGTAATCCCACGCAAATGCTTCTTGATACTTTCGTAACAGATGGACGAGCTTTGTTTCTTGGTCCGGTGTGAGGTTGGCATTAATATTTAGAGTCTTTCCCGGTTCAATTTCCATTACTTTACTATTGGCAACATAAGTCACAGGTATTGTTTGGTCATGCGCATCTTTCAAAGGATCTTCTTCTAGTTCACTATCAAATGCTGCTTCTATCATGAAACACTGTGTGTGAGATCTAGATTCAGTTTGACTAATGAAATTATTGATGGCATCATCTTCTGTTTGGTCTTTAAAATCTAGAGCCTTCTGTACAGTCAATGAGGATCTAATATTGTTAGTAAGGTATGACACAGGATGCTGGTTAGTTTTGATCATTGTAAGACTTGGCTGTGCTGGAGGGTATAGAACTAGATTTTTAATATATGGTCCTCTAGTTATAGTCATGTTTCCCTGCCGACAACCAATGTAAGCATCGACAATAGCAAGCCAAGGTCTACCTAGAATTAGCGGATGTCCATCCAGTCGGGTTTTTGGATTAATTATCAGGAAATCGGTTGGATATTCCCAGGAATCTACAGAGACCATGACGTCGTATAGAGTACCCTCTGGTCGAACTACAGATCGGTCTGCCAATTCTAACAAAGTAGAGGTAGGTTCTACCGATGTAATGCCGAGATTTTGGCAGGTAGAGGTTGTCAAAATATTAATTGCAACTCCTAGATCAACTAAAGCATTAGTCAGGGTCTGACCATAGATTTGAACAGTTACAATTGGATTTCCGGGGTCTTCATATTTAACGGGTGTCTCCTTTCCTGATAACAGGTCAGATAAAGTACCGACTACTTGGACTCTTGGGTTAGTGGTTGCATTCCTCCTCGATGTTTTTATGCACAATTCTTTTATAGTTTTTGCGTATATAGGGATGTCTTGAATGGCTTGGAGGAATAGAATTCTTATGTACAGATTTTGTAACTCTCCCAGAATGTCAAAGTCTGGATATTGCACAGGTCGTGGTATGACTAATCGTTCCGAGAAAGGAGGAGAGGATGTACTTGCTTGATGATGGGTCTGCTCCTTATTTACACCCTCTTGTTGTAACGGATATTCTATTGGCAACTGATCTTCAATGTGGACTATTTTATCTCCCTCTGTTTCTATTATACGTCTAGATCTTAACTGAAGATCATTGCACTCCCTCAGGTCAGGTCCGATTTCAGATGTTTCCATGATTTGGAGGGATTGGACCGGTCTATTATTTGGATTGGGATTGGGTTGGGTTGGGAGTTGCAGTCTCAGATTAGACTGGGGGTTTTGTTGTAAAGCTGGCAGAGTCAGTTGAGGGAGTGGAATAGTTCC